>JAKTZF010000031.1:0-21923 GCA_030705235.1 Spathaspora jeffriesii
ATGGAGGTTGGTTAACTATGGGGAACATATAACTAGCAACATCATAAACAAGTACTTCTTCTTCGTCTTCTACCATGGCTATCACTTCAAGAGTTAATAATTCTTGAGGTGAATTTGTAAACACATGCAAGCAATAAACATCTGAACCATTGGTTAATACCAACGGTTCATCATCTTTAAGTGAATTCCAATTCCATTGTAAATCACCTTTAATTACCAACTTCACAGGTTTATCCTGAAAATATTCAATTCTCAAGGGAATATCTAACCGTTCTCCCAAAATAATCTGGGATAAATCTTGTAATAACGTGAGAGATATCTTGGGTCTAATTGGTACCACTTTAATTACATTTCCAGGTAATGTTAATCTCTTTTGCCTTGTACCTTGTTCTTGATATATGGTGGCGATATGTCTTGCAGGGAATTTATCATATAATTCGATTTTGTTTAATGTAATGGTGTTATCTGGATAAGTTATTCTAATTGTGGTTTGTAATTTGATCCCTTCAATTTCAAACTGTCCTGAATTAGTTATGGTTTGAATATGATCAAGTATTAATCTGGTATCAAGTTGTAAATTCATAGAATCGACAAATGATTCATCCAATTCTTGTCCATGTAATTCCACCCTTGAGCCAGCTAATTTTGTACCATCATGAGTTATTGATATTGATTTCATACCTTTACCACAAACAATTATATCAATTTGATTAATTATTATCTCAACTTGTGTTTGAACCAATTGAGTAAGATTCACCTTGGGTATGATAACTAATTGAATTGTAACTTGATCATGAACATATGTCACTTCTTCATTGCCATATATCAACACCTCAACCAGAAACAAATGTTTGTCATCTAACAAATCTAATTCAATTGTTTGAGGAAATACAATGGGGGACATTGGTTTATATGGTAATAATGACAACTCAATTAAAGTAATTAATGCTGATTTGATGTCATCTAGTTGTAAATAACATATGATAAGTTGATACAAGATATAATTACTTGGTTGAGTTAATTTATAATGGTCTATTGCATGAGAATAATCTTGAATTGTGAAATATTCTTGTCCAATTAACCAATTGATATATTCAATAAACCGTAGAGGTATCCTTCCGATATTCAATGCTTGTTTCAACAATTGAATTGACTTTTGGTTGTTCTTAACCAACTCATATGCTTTCACAAGTAATAAACTTGGATGGGAAATAATATCAAATTGAGATAAATGAACACCTCCGAAAAATGGCGTGAATTTATTAATTGTTGTAATTGATTCAGGAATCATATTCACCAACTCGGCCAACCAATGATATTGTAAACTGATCCAATTATTATCGGTGGTATCCCCACTGACGATATGTAATTTATGAAATTTAAATGCTGATAATGAATCTTCAATTGAAAAATATCCTCTCACTATGTGAAAACATAAAATATCCCGTAAAAGTTTAAATTGGACAATTAGTTTAATGTCATGCAGTAATTTATTGGATAATGTCGGAATTAACCTTGAGAAATTGTCATAGGCTAATTCAAGTAAATTTATGGCCTGAGTTAAATCCAGACATTTTTTAAATTGAACAATCATTGATTGTTTAATCAAATTTCGAATTTCCAAAAATTTAGGAGTTAATTGAATGTCTGTCGGGATAGAAGTATTATCTATTGTAGTATAATATTTTTTATATCGTTGTTTAATTTTATTTTCAATTTGGGTATAAAATTCATGGGAAGTATACATTAATTGAGACATTAATAATTCAATTTGTTCTGAATCAAATTGGTATACTGAAACTAAAGTATGTTGCTTTACAGTTTCTACATTACCACCACTTAACAACACCACCAATGTTATCCCCCACGGTTTCAATATCGATTCAGCAATATTTATCTTATCAAGTGTATGTGAATCGTTATCAAGGACATAAATCATAGCAAACGGCAATTGATTAATATATTTGTCAAACCAATCCTGGTTAAGAATTCCATTAGGATATAATTCCGACTCGGGATTAAATGGAGACAACTTTGAATGATGGGAAGTTTTCTCTCCAGGTTGGTTAATTATTATTGGACCTGTCTTGTATTGAATTATAAATTTTATGGTTGTCATGCGGTTTTTAAGAATTGAATTGTCCCAACTACAATTGGAAATGTTGTATGGTTGGAAAATATCATGTATTGATTGATATGTGTCTTGTTTGTCATATTGAACTATAAGAAACGGATTCAATTGTTGTAAATATAATTGATCATAATTGTTCATATTGATTTACTAAAGAAGGAAGTTAAAAAAAGAAAAATTTAGAGAAAAGAAATTTTAAATGATATGAACTGACTGACTAATAGACTGACACACTAATAGATAAACAGACACCTTATTGAAATACTGACAGACAAATAGACAAACGTACAAACACTTGACACTCACATATACAGGCAGACATGGAAAATCCAATAAATGCAAATCCAACAATTTTATCCCTTTCTCAACTCCCAAAAAGAAAGCAAAATCCCCTTTCCAACAGTAGCAGCTTGTCGCTTTCATTACTAGAGACACAAGATGATCCAGGTTACGACTCAGAAGAAGAAGACCCAATCGATCCCCAAGAAATATTTGATTTAATTTCCACCATATCTGACCCAGAACATCCGTTAACTTTAGGACAATTGGCCGTGGTAAATTTACAAGATATTGAGATAAATTCAACTACTCAACTTGTGGAAATTATAATTCAAATAACTCCGACAATAACTCATTGTTCTTTGGCTACGCTTATTGGATTGGGGATTAAAATTAGATTGATTCGAAGTTTATCGGATAAATATCGAATTAAATTGTTGATTAAGCCAGGGTCCCATCAAAGTGAATTACAAGTTAATAAACAATTGAATGATAAGGAAAGAATTGCTGCTGCTTGTGAAAATGAACAATTGGTGGAGGTTATTCTGAGAATGTTGGGGACGTGTAACTAGTAGCTAATCCTAAGCGAACCAAAGGTGAGTGAAGGATTAGTTAGAACCAAAGGCAAAGACGATACTAAATTCAAGAAGATAAGTAAACATATATCTAATGTCAATTTAAATTTAAATTAGTTTCCTATAAATAATTGTTTTGAATCCTATGTAGTATTAACCCAAGGCTTATAGTTAGACTTTAAGCTTATTCTAACTAACCTCTAACCTATTCAAGGTTGGTTATCTTCTTTTTACAATAACTTAAAATCATATTCATAAAATCCACAATGATAAACTTCAAAATAAATTTCCTGATAAATTCCAAAATTTTTATAAATTTATTATATCCCAAATCAAATTGATTCATTTGATTTACTTGATTAATTATATCTTGACAATTTGTTTGTAATTTAATTAAGGTTTGATAATATTCAAATGTAAATCTTTGCATTTTTAGTTTATCATAATACACATTTGTTTGACTATTAATACTTTCTGTCTTATTACTTTTAGGTCTAGCACATGTTTGACTGGTGGTACTTTTAGGTCTAGTATTTGTTTGTCTAGTACTTGTTTGGATTGATTCAATTGATGATGTCAGGGATTGTCGTTTCTTTTTAACTCGAGAATATAATTTTGAAAATGAACTAACGTCTGATTTGTATAGACTCAGAAATCGATTAGAATTAATAACTTTTTTACCAAATATCTTTAATGACCCCATACTATCATTTGAACTGGTAGTATAAACCAGCACTTGATCGTTTATCTCTTGTTGTTCGTCAGGAATAGTTGTCAGATCATATGTGATGTCCGATGTGTCATATACATTATATGCCGTCAATAATTTTCGATAATAATTTAATGTTATATCATTAAATTGAAGTTGATGATTGTTAGATTCATACAGTAACATTTGATTAATTTCTACTAAAATATTGGTTTTAATTTCGATATCTTTAATAGGATCATGATATAACCAAATATCGCTGGGGATATTAACATTATCAAGAATATTATGCTGACAGGAACCTTTCATGATTGGTTTGCGGTCAAGAATTGAATTTATATCGTCAAGATTTAATATCAGTCTGAAAATATCCAAAATCAATACATGATAATCTGTCAATATTGTTTCTTCACTATTTATACTATTTGTCAGTATGATTCCTCGATCTTTTTCATATATTGGTACAGGAATTGGAATCGACATATTTGCTAGTAACAATCAAATATTGACAGATTTCAATATATTGATTTCGCGTATTTTTTTTGTCAAGCGATATCGATCCCAATTTGGAAGCAACATGCCAGGGGGTAATACTAACAGTTGTATACTAATACACCACTTTACTACTGTTATAAAATATCTACTAGATAAAGCTATATATATATTTGTTTAACTACATAAGCTATTTCTTTTACCTGGTATGGGTGTAACTTTTGTTCCATATAAAACATCCCTTCTTCAATATTGAGCCCCTTCAAAAAATCTAATCCCGATAAACCCCATTTCTTCTTACTTCACTTGCCAAATGTTCTCATCTAATAAACCTAAATTTTCATTTTCACTTACAATTAATGAACTTACAAATATTCCAGAGATCAATGGATCTTGTTTTATAGAATTAAGAATTAAAGATGGTCATGGTAAACCTAAACTTGCAAATCTAATAAAATCAACCACCACACCTAATTCATCCTCAACATCAACTTCAACTTCAAGTTTTAGTAAAAGTTTCTTTAATAAATTTGACGATATAAAAACTAGTAATAGTCCCAATAGCCTTGGTACAAACAGTTCAATTGCTTGCACCACATCAAAGAAGAAGATTCATAATTTTAAATGTATATTCAACTATAAACTTTCATGTAATTTAATATTTGGATTAAATAAAAAACACAATTTAATTAATAATAAATATTTATTACTCAAAGTTTATTATGTCCATCAGGGTGTTACCGAATTAGGCAGTCTAGATATTAATCTTGCTGAATATTTAAACTTTAATGAATCAATAACTACAAAGTATTTATTAAATCAATCAAAAGTTAATTCAATATTGAATTTAACTATACAATTAAATGAATTACCAAAATTGACGGAATTTCATACTCAATTACAAATTGAAGATAATAATTCCAGTAATATCATCCCCCCACCAAAGAAAATAATTCAAACTTCAACTTCATCAAGTTTACCTTTAGCTTCACCAAAGAGAACTTCATTTAATATACCTCAATTTGAAAATAAACATGTTTTCGGAGGAATAAATACTGTATTTGGTCAAGGAACATTCACCCAGGGTCCAAGTCAAACTATATCAGTAACATCCCCCATCAGCGATGAGCATATACCAAATAGTACTGCCACCACTGCTGCCAGCACTACTGCCACTCCCGCCACTACCACTGGTAAACCGCAAATATTGATTGATCCTATAGTTGGTACCCTTTATTGTAAAATACTAGAATGTAATTGGGATCCAGAATTATATCATTTATTGGAATATTCTCCTGATCAATGTATAAATGATATTTTTGAAAATAAATCTAATCCCTATGGATATAATGTTAAATTAAGACTGTATGTTGCCGAACATACTCAATTACTAAACGATGATGATGAGGAAGAAGTTAAATTGAATGGATTAATTAGTGAAATCAAATATCGACAAGATTTGAAAAGTTGGAATGTTTGAATCATCTTCTTTTAAATTGAAGCTTGCCCTGATGTTTTATATCCATTATTCTTTGTTTAAATTTACCAACTTCTAAATAAAATTTACTTAAATCATTGCCATTGGTACTGGAATCTTCTTCCTCATCTTGTTTCAGCAAAGTGGTTTGACGTTTCTTAGCTATAAAACTTCCTCGGCTAGAAGTTGAATTGGTTCCAATAACATAATCTTGATTTATATTCTTACCACCAGTTGTTGCTCCCCCTCCTCCTCCACAAAATCTCAATGGTGATGATACATAAGGGACATGACGACAATATTCACACAGGGCAAATTCATTACTATTTAACTTACATCCATATTTGAAACATTGAAATCGACGAATGTCATTATATCCTCGGAATTGTCCTCGTGATATCGATCTAGTTGGTAAATATTTATATTTATTATGATAGTAATACCTTTGTGACATATTAGCTAGTAGTTAAAGAAAAAAAAACTCACTCCCCTTTTTGCTAGAGATATTTTTGTCTTTTATTTAACTTTTTGTTTTTGTTATGTTTATTTCTATAATATACACAAAATATATGCATAACTTATTCATGATGGTTATTGTGGTATCTTTCCCCTTGGAAACGACGAGGGTGATGATGATGACTACCTCCTCTTCCACCTCTACCACCACCTCTATGATCTCCCCTAGTATTCCCTGGTCTTCGTTTAACATTCTTATTTCTTTGTTCAATATTTAATAAATTTTGTTCCTTGGCATAATCCATAATTTCATCAGGAATACGCAAATATTTAATATGCATACCACGAATATAAACCTCGGTTTCCTTGGAAAATTCTTCCCCGGTTGAATTGGTATGAATTACATCTTTGAGTGTAAGATTCATCCATGGATCACAATTTATAAGATCTCCTTGATAAGTTTCGCCTGTTTTCAATTCAATTAGTACAGGTTTATTCTTAGCAGCAGTTAATAAATATAATGGAAGCTAAACCATGTTAGTACGTTATTACTTAAATTAATTTTGATCTTACTTACCATTTTGACTTTGACTCTCTCCTTATTCTAAGAACAATTCCTTTTTTTGTTTTTGAAAAATTGTTGCTGGACTTTTTTTTGGTGATATTGTGCAGGTACACGACCCGAAATTTGCAACAATAATTATCTAGAAGAAATTGCAAAAACTATAACAACGTTTACATCATTCCAAATCAACTACAGGATCTGCTAATTAAAAACAAAACAATTTCTTAAACAATCTAACTAATCAATAATCTAACTAATCTATTGATATTATCTATTGACGATAAGTTTCTGGAGGACCTAAGAAACTTGGTTGAACTCCACCAAAATCAGCTACAACTTTTTGGAAAACTACCCCTGGTTCTAATGCCCATAATTTCAAAGTATGTTGACCAGACTTAGTAATGTTATGGGTAGTGTTATGTAACCAAATAGTATCAGAGGCAGCTTGTTCCCAATGAGCAGGCATATTTAATGGATTAGTAGTATCAATAACTAATTGAACTTCTTGAGGTTGTTCATCATCAATGGCAATGGCATATTTCAATGGTCTTGCGGGATAAGTATTTAATGATGGTGAAGTATAAACAGTAAAATTGGTACCATAGCTTGGAGTGGAAAATGAGTAAAAGTCATATTCTAAATGAGGAGAATTAGCATCAGAAGTTTGAGAATCAGCAGTAACAGGGAATAATGTAACTCCAGATAATGTTCTACCATATCGGTTAATAACTTCATAATTAACTTTATCATTTGAAACATTCTTGGAGAAATGTTCTGCTTCAATGGAAATAACCTTACCAGCTTCAATGAAACCTTTAAAATCACTTGGAGCTTGATTCTTATAAATTGGAACATGAACTTGTGGAGGTCCAAAGAATCCATAAGTTGAATTGGATGTAACATCAATGAATACAATATTTGCCCCAGCAGGAGCCTTGGACCAATCAATTTCAATATCAACTTTAATGGAATTCCAAATACTATCATTATGAGCAGCAATATATCCAGTTGGTTGACTAACAGTAACATAATCATTTTCTGAAGAAATCTTGAAATTAACATCTTCATTACCACGATTGAAAATTTCAATAAATGTATTACCAGTATAAGGATCTTGTGGAGGAGTAATTAATGTGTTATTGGAATAGGCAACAGCATTATATAAATCATCACCAGGAGCAGAACCACGAGATTGATCAACAACAATACCCATGGCCCCAGCTAAATTATTATCATCAGCTTGACAAATGGCCACAGGGGGCATAACATCTCTCATTGGTTGTTGCCAGAAGAAATAACCTAAATGAGTTTGATCCATCATATGACGCCATTTACCATCAAGCATAGAATCCCATTGTAATTTCCAGGAATGATCATCACCAAATCTTTTTTGAACATAAGTTGCCAATGTATTAGCTTGGTTTCTTCTTTGTTCAGCATAAACATTATTCTTACCTGCAGAAATCAAAATATCATGGAAAATATACCCTGCATTGACTGGATGAAGAACTAATTGGAAAAATGATGGTTGAACATTCTTTGGTAATTGATTATAAACATTCCATGCTCTAACAGATAAATCAGACCATGATTGTAATACAGTTTCTGCTTCTTGATAATTATATAAAGCATAAGTAGTAGTGTTTAACGATTCATATTTCTTTCTATTGATAAGGAAACCATAAAGATCAACAATATCAGCAATTTCAGTAGTATTCTTATACCAGTGACCAAATTCACGGTCAGCCCATGCTTCAGTAAATTCAAATACTTTATTGATTGGACCCCAAGTATCATAATTATAACCTAAAGAAATAAAGTATTCAATTGGAAGTTCCAAAGGTTTAATATCACCAACATTAACTAACCAAATTCTATCAGCTCCTCTTTCCTTAGCTAAATGCATTTGTTCCCAAGTTTTCTCATTGGAAATTGTATTAATCCATTTATAATCAACTGGATTTCCAACATAATCAAAATGATAGTAAACACCAGCCCCGCCAGATCTTGAAGTTTCATTTTGAAGTGGTAATCTTCTAATATTACCCCAGTTATCATCAACCCATAATAATGTAATATCTTCAGGAACAGGCATACCAGCTTCATAATAAGATTGAACTTCTTTATATAAACACCAAGATTGAGGAACTTCAGTTAAAGAATCATTACCAAAAGATGCCGCTAATAAATCACGTTGAGTACCAATAACATCAATTAATAATTCAGTTTCAACCCCACCAGAAATTGGAGTATCACCAAAACCTCTAATACCCATAGTCCAAACATTTTCAAAAGGTTTTGATCTTTCAATACCAACCTTCCAAAAATCAACAATGTTATCCTTATTGGTACTGTAATCCCAAGCACCTTTACCAAAAGTTGACCATTCATTAGTAGCTCTCATTAATGGTTCAGTATGGGAAGTAGCCATAACAATACCATAATAATCAGCCCAATATTGATTTTGTGGATCATCAACTCCAAACATAGATGCCCAAATTGCCGGCCATAAATAATTAGCTCTCATTCTTAATAAACATTCAAAAAGTTTAACATAGAATTGATGAACAAAATATGAATTATATTTACCCTCAGGGAAGAATTCAGCAACCCAAGCTGCAATAGCTGGTTGTTCATCATTGATGAAAATACCTCTATATTTAACTCCTGGTTCACCTTGAGTTTTTGAACCCGAGAAATAAATTGAATCATGGGATTGTGGTACAACATCAGCAAAGAAATACCATGGAGAAACCCCAATTTGTTCAGAAATATCATAAGCACCGAAAATAGCCCCTCTCTTATCACTACCAGCAATAACCAAGGCATTTTTAATACATGAAACAGGATTAGAAACTTGTTCTTGAATATAAGATTCCCATTTACCTTTGATATTATCAACATTAATCTTCTTGTTAGAAATTAATTCTTCAATTAAACTATTATTACCAATAGTCCCCACAATAATTGCATTTTCAACATTGCCATGAATATTTTTACAAATATCATTAACATTGGTAAAATTTGAAATAGGTAATGAATGACCAGTAACTTTTCTAAAATCATCACTTAAATCTGAAGCAGCACGATTAACCCCCGGCCAATCATTTTGATCCAAGAATAAAGTAGCAGTATTTGATTTATCATGTAAAGTCAAACTATCTCCAGGTTTCCCATGTTGCTGTTGGGGTTGTTGGAAGACAACGTTCTTTTGACCACCCAAAGCATTAACTGCCCCAATAAGAGCAATCAATGTTGGAATGTAAGCAAACAACATAGTGTATGGTTTTTAAAAACTCAAGCTTTGTCATTTCACTGGGGCGGACTGCGTTGGTATTTATAATTGATGCTGACAAATGGGTGTCTCCACTTAACCATAGGTGATTAAAGCCCGTAAATGCTTTTAGCAACCGGTAACTCGGGCCACGCATTATTTTCTACTTAAAGAAACAATAGACGAATATTTTTCTATGGAGAAATAATATGTCAGGGGTAGGGTTGTCTGCAAGTGATTTTGCAACTCACTCTTGGACCTGCTTCTCGGATATTAGCATAGATTATGAAACACAACAAGCAACTAAAATGTATGAAACCACAAAAATTCTCCTAGACCTTCTTGAAATTTGCAACATTACACAAAATTTAATCCAAGAAACATGGAGAACAATGGCCCCAAATTCGGTTAAACAATGACGGTGAAAAAATATGTCTATTGTAGTAAAAATATGGTTGACACATGGTGAAAAGCCGGGGTGGGGTTAGCATTAAATAATAATTTCTGAACCGGCCGTATATATGCGAGGTGGCGGGATCATTTAAGCCCTCCACCACCAGTTTCCATAAGGAGAAGTATATCCTAAGTTACTACTTCAGACAATAAGGTAGACACCAACAATAGAATGAAAAATTGTTTACTTTTTACCTAGTTGGATACATATGCAGCTCAATGTTTGATACAACAATAACCCCCTCAGAGGTCTTGCATGGTAGAGACAATCGCTGGGTTTTTAGTTCCATTCAAATAGAACTGGGGTACTTCCTGAACAACAGTTTAATAATGAAATAACCGTGGTACGTGTGTTAAGGAAGGTGGATGGTTTATTCCCTCAAACAAAGACAACAAAGATGATCATTATTTCTAATTATTGTCACTCCTATTCGGAACCCTTCCGATACGGGTATATATCGGATAAGAGTTGGAAATGTTCAAGAGAGTTCATCTCATCAAGTGGCTTGAACGAGTTCATGCATCTACTTTCCTCGTGTGCAAAATTTGAAGTGGGCGTATTACTCGTCCAAGCCCCATTTGGTACCTGGACCACTTTTAAATTCTTTCATGCGCCTTACTGCCCGATGCTTCCAGAAGGCTATCATGTAATTCCAGCTGTGATTTAGTAAAGTGGTTTATGAACATTTGTTTCTATCTTTTTGGATGCTAGTAAGTCTAGATAGTTGATCACTACTGTTATTATTCAATTTGAGTGATTTATTGGAGGTTGGATTCAGTTGTATAACAATATAATCTATTGTTCGCATCAATAGTACATTGTTAAGACGTGTCATGGACACGTCAGGGTTAAATCACGAATTTTTCTGGCTTTGTTCTTCTAACTGTTAAGTTGATTCCCCCTTCAAAATGACAGCTTTAATATCGATCCAATAATGAAAATACACGAAATTCTTGTCAAACGTTGGTATGAGACAATAGATCTGAAAGTTGATTATAATTAGAGCGGGGGAATTAGTTGAATTTTTGTATTGTTGGCTAAATGGGAAGATTGTGGGGAACGTGAGCAAACGTTTGGATGTAGATAAATTTGAATGAGTTGTGATTAGTTGCAAATATTCTATCGGTTTAAGCCAGCCACTATGTATCCATGTTAGAAGAATAGGGCTTCTAGGGATTCCCTCGGGCTTTACTGATTTCTAAACTTTCTTCACGTCATTTTTTTAACTCATGTTTGGCACTTACTTGAAACCAACTAGTTCAGTGACAATTAGATCTATGTTGGGTAATCTAATCAAATGAAGCCCTAACAATGGCCACGACATTTTGTGCTTTTCATATCAATTGACACTACGTAGAGTTCTCAAGTAAAAAGTAATTTTCAGAATCTGTTTCTATGCTTAAAGCCAGGATTATTGTAAAATTGGAGTAAATCTTGTAGATAAAGCTATACCATTGTGGATATCAAGAATTCGTTGACAAAACGTGTAACCATTTTCATTTATTTTAAAAAACTTGCAAAAAACTTCTAAAAATAAAGCCAAAAGACAACTATTTTCAAGCATTAATAATAGACCCAAGACTTGAAAACAAACGACTGCAATTGTGTTCAACAGAAGATTACTTGAATTTCTAATCACAATGTATTGATTTTTATTTTGATAACTCTAGCTAGGATATTAAAAATTTGCAACACTATCGAAGTCGCACACACGACCAAAATCTGAAAGAAAACCAATATCCGATCTCCGTTCTTGGCTCACACTACAACTTACGATTAACACGATAATATAGGGGAAACGTTATTACATTCACACTATAATACAGAAAAACTAGTCCATGACTAAAACACTATCCAAATGAACTAAACATCGAGACCAATAACAGCATACAAGATTAATAGAAGCAGTCCAAGTTGGAAACATACTTCATTGGTTAATAGAACGTATAGAAATGGTTGAATTTACAGATTTACCAGATGATATATTATTTCAAATTTATGATCATTTGGAAGTGTACAGTATTAAAAAACTACAATACTTCCGTAAATTAACTCATGGGATACGACATTATTTATATGGACATAGTCAATATTTGATTTACATGGATGAAGATCCCAATCGAATCGCTCTTGAACATGGTCAATATAGAGATAACATAGAACAAGATTTATTTGAGATGGCAGGATATAAAATGTCTAAACTTGTTGATAATGAATCTATGCGTAAACATATCTCACATTTCAAATATTATCAAATCGAGATTTCGATTTTCATATTTGAAGAAACATTGAGATTACTTGAACATTATCTGATTGTAATAAATGATTTGTTTGGACAGAATCAAGAAACAAAGAATATTAAACTTCATATTCGACTACATTATTCATTGAGTACATTCAATGACATAAAGGATTGTTTGGTTAATGTGAATAAGATCTCACATTTCTTTAATAGTAAGAATAATGTTCAAATAGATTTAGAATTGAATAGAAGATGAAACTACGCGTACTTGTTCCGATCCGAAGATCCCCTATAGTAAAACGTGAAAATGATTTAGTTTGGCCTGTGACTACACACCACGAAAAAAAAAACAATGACACACAATTACGTCATTGTTAGAGCAGAATAAAATAAGTATCTCTGACTAAATATAAGCTATTAGCAGGACAATAATATTATTGACTGCCCCGCAAAGGAGATCATCCAGTTATTCCGAATGTATGATCTTTTCTTTCGACTGATCTTAACCGTTTAAATAGTATTTGTTTAAAAAAACACCCGAGAAAGAAATGCCCAGATTTTGTCAGCCGGAATTAAAAACAAGACAGACAGAAAAAAAAAAAAAAGAAAAAAAGACTAACGAAAGGACACCAATAAGCAAAAACAAGGCTCAAAATCTCTTGGGTTAGGAAAACCAGTCAATAAATATCTGTTTCCTTATTGTGACTTGTTTATGACATTTATTTCATATCAATACCGACATTAAAAGAGATTTTTTTAGATATACACATTTTTAGACATATTACTACACATCCTAAACGGACAACATACATACGGAAACTATGAAAACAATTCTTAGCGTGGTAAACATTCTAGGAATAGCTTTAGCCTTTCAATTAGTAAAAGATGTTCCGACATCCTCAGTCAAAGCAATTACAGCCAAGTCCCCGTCTTCAGAAACAGGCGATGATGTATTACGAGTTACATTAGATAGACAAACCACATCACAGACCACGACCCTACCACCGACCACAAGAACAACATCAGTACCTGGAAATATGACTCAAGAAGGTTCAGGAGAAAACTCGCTCTTTAAATTAATGTTAACTATGCCCACGGATGATACTTATTATAACGTTAGAATGAATTTTGGTAATGATAGTGACCAAATGTTGGAATTAAGAGTAGATATAGCTCAACCACAGATTTGGGTAATGAACGATGAAGCATTTTTAGATTGTAGCTATTTAGATGCATGGTGGAGTTCAGAAGAACCAAATTTACCTACTGGTACTACAGAACCTGAACCAGAATCATTAACTACCTTGAAAGAATATACTGCTACAAATTGCGGTAAAAATGGATTATATGCTCCAAGTCCATTACTGGACCAACCTAGTCCCACATTACCTCCAGGTATCATGAATGGAGACCTGTTTGTTCTTCCTTATATGAATTTAATCGATGCTAGTGGTGTTTGGAACACTGATAATATTCTGTTTAATTTAACTACAGGAGATCTGGTTAAACTTACTGATGTGTCTTTTATTAATGCTAATATTACTAATATGTATGCTGGAGGTTTAGGGTTAGCAGGAAATGCTCTAGGCTCAGGGTTCTTGTATACATTGAGAGATATGGGTATTATAGAATCTCCAGGTTATTCCCTTTGGTTTGATCAGAATCGAACCTGGCAAGATTCAATGGGTCAATTAATCCCAGGAGCTGTAAGTACAAAATATTTTACTGGGAAATTGATATCATATAAAATGTTAAAACAACAGGGGACAAGATTTTCTGAAAACGAAACTGCAGCTAATGATGATTTATTAAGTCTTAATTTACCTATTGCTTTAGTTAATGATGTTCGAGTTGAAAATCCTGATTCTGGGAAAAGTATATCGATTCAATCCAATTCAGCGGGATTCCCAGTATTGTTGGATACTCGATTATACTATTCATATTTACCCATGGATGTTATTGTAAATTTGGCGATTCAAACAAATGCTTATTATAATGATGATGTTGATCGATGGATAGTTGAATGTGATGTTATTAACAATTCAAGTGCATCTATGAATTTTGTGTTTGGAGATTTAACCGTTAAGGTTCCATTAAATGAATTTATAACAGAAGCAGAATATAAGGGTCAAACGTTATCATTTGAAGGAGGTGAAGCAGCTTGTTTCCTTGCTCTTTCCCCCACGTCTAATACAGGTTATAATTCACTTGGATTACCATTTCTTCGTCATATTTATTTGGCAGTTGATAATGAAGGACAAACATTAGCTATGGCCAATACAAATCCATTTTTAAATATTGATCGACTGGGAATGGTTCAAAATGTAACAGAAGGAAATAATAATAAATTTTCAATGGTTGAAGATGAAGTATCATCAATTAATACTAACAAAATAAAGAATGAAGATGTAACATCAACTTCACAAGAATCAATTGGATTAATAAAATCAGGATCAATACCCTTTGCAAGTCCCATGACTAATCAAAACACCGATATAGTATTACTGTTTACCCTGGTTAATACTGCATTGACCACGCCAGCTAATCTTGAGATCCCGGCAAGATTAAGTGGGGTTGTTGTTGTAAATGGATCTATTTATGTCACAAGAACTGGTGGACAAATAGTGACTACTTTAATACCTGGACGTGCTAGTGCCGCGACAGAAATGACAACTAGTAAAAATATTGCGGGACCATTAGAGACTCCGTTTACATTTATTGTTAGACAAAGGAATTTGAATGATATCTATTTAATTGTTGGAATAGGATTGTCAGTTGTTTGGTTGATATCATTGTAGAATACCAGGGGTTTTAGGTCATAATAAAATAAAATATATATTGTACTATTAACTAGTTCTAACTCTTCATCTTGTTTAATTCAATTCCATCCTCTTTAATTGCTGAATAACCCTGAGGTGGTTTAACTTTGGCGATGTAACGATAATAATTATACCATAAAACATCAATAAACGTCAAAGTCAATCCAATACAATTAAGAAACGATAATCTATCTCCAAATACAAGGGCACTTACACCAATAGTTAACAATTCTTTGAAACTACCAGCAACCGAAAGGGTTATTAAATGGGCCACTTTTAATAACATGAATTCACAGGACATCATTAAAAAGGCAAATACTCCTGGGATGAATAATAATCCAATAGTTCCCAATACTCCCTTTATTTCCCAAATTGGAGCTGAGGTAAAATTATCCCAACCTTCAACATATAATCCCAATAAAAATAATGATACAAACATACAAGGAGATACGTAAAATATGGTAGCGATTGAGTTGGGAGTATATGGATTCTTCTTTAATAAAATTTGAGTAAATGACCATCGAAGTCCTGATAACATGGCTGCAGAAAGGGCCAAGGTAATACCTAAAGTTGAATAGACCCCTGTTGGTTGTTTATCGTAATTGGCAGGTTTTGCAGTCATTAATGTGACTGAGACTGTCATGATCAATACAATGACAATTAACCTCCAATTGAATTTCTCTAATCTAAATAAAAGACCAAATAAAAGGACAAACATTAACGATGAAGATTTCAAAATCGTATATAAACTTAATGATAAAAGCGACACTGCAACATTGGATAATCCAATATCCCCAGCCGATGTTAATGCACATGGAACCATTTGACGGAGATAAACCCTGAAATCAATATGCATACTTCTATAAAACAGCGACTTGGTTGATACTCGGTCGTATGCGCTATTAGGTAATGAATAATTGGTAGGGAGCTTGGGACGTAAGGATGGTATAAAGTATAAGGCTGTTGTACTAAGAATACAAAGACATAATTGATGGAATGAAGTAATTAGGATTGGGAATCTAAATCCAAGTCCTGGACCAAACATCCACTTGTTATAGATTGAAATTGAAAGGGAGAATGAATACCATCCAGCAATATAAAACAATGCTTGTTTCCCATGGCCTTGATGTCCATGGTCATGTTCGTCTTCAGTTGTTGCTGAATTGTGTGTCTTGTTAGCCGAATTGGTTCTTGATGCCGGGCGGAAAGTAGTGGACATGGGTTCAATGTCTGAGTTCAATTCATGATTCGGAGGTTGCATTGTAATTGTGTGTCGGGTGATTTGGAAGGGTAAAAGCAGAAAGAATTCTTTACTGCGGAAAGGTTAAACTATTTCAAACGGTAATGTTTTATGCGTGTGGGGAAGTTAAGACTTATATCTTTCCAAATAAATGTATGTAACAGTTTGAAGAACTTTGGAAAAAGACAGACAGACAGAAAGTCAAAAAAAAAATATAACTACTTGATACTAGTATAAGCCGCGTTATGGATGTGCTGTTATTAAAGGAATTATTGTCAATATTTTTATTGACAGATTTCTTGTTCATTTGGTTCACCCTTAAAATACGGTGTTTTCTTTCCTTTTCGAGACAGTGCGGCTCAGAATTTCGGGGTTATTGTTTCTGAGATTTTATACACCGCCTTAAATGTAGTTAACCGTTGATACCGTCAACAATCTTTAAAGTATTAATACCATCATCTTCCAATACGACAAATCTGGTCTGTTTCATACAAATCTCCATCTGTTTTCAGTTTTCATTAATAGAATTCAATTCTAATCCATCAAAACTGACAACAGAGTTCAACAGGAACAGAAAATGTCCACCATATCCAAGAATAGGGATCCCACTTCCCTTGTTAACATCCAACATGATTTCCTTCTAACTCAAATCAGACTGGTTCAAATTCCAGGTCAACTATATAGTTTGATTATCGACAATACTACTGAATCCATATTGTATCGAGTAATTACCAAAGAACAACTTCTTCGGATAGTCACTTCGATTGAAAAAATAGATGAACGAAGGAAAAGTGCTGGTAAATTCATAAATGCCATTTATTTCGTAAACATTGACATTTATAATTGTAATTGTATTATTGCCGATGTGGAAACAAATCGGTACAAATCAGGAGTAGGATTATTCTTACCATTACTGTCGCATCAACTGGAAACCAATCATTATTTTAATATCAAATTCCTCAAGAATCCTCAAGTTGACTCTTATTTCAATCATGGAGAAACAATTCACTTTATCAATGCAAATTTATATCCTGTTGAATCAAGAGTGTTTTTAACTGACAATAAAACTACCAATTCAATGCCAATTTATTTCAATGAAAATTGTACCCAATTTGTTAAAACTCAAGTAGAAACAGCTGCCAAACTGTTAGTTAGTTTAATGGTGTTAACTGGGGAGTATCCTTTAGTTAGATTCTACAATCCACTCGACCTATCCCATCCGGCCAAGAGATTGTGTGAATTATTAGCTGACGAATTTCAAATTCAAATTGATGAATATGCTAGATTAAATCAAGATTACCCACCTGCATCTGTAGCCGATAAACCAAGATCTATTTTATTAATTTGTGATCGAACTTTAGATCTTTATGCTCCATTATTACATGAATTCTCCTATCAAGCCATGGCAATGGATATTGTCCCTGATTTAGAAAGAACTGGAGTTTATAAATACAAGTCTGAAACTGAAACTGGAGAGATTAAAGAGGTTGAAGCACGTTTAGATGATGAGAATGATGAAGATTGGGTTAATTTAAGACATATTCATATTATTGAAGCTTCGGAATTAATCATTGCCCGTATTAATGATTTAATTAAAAACAATCCTTTGATGGTTGACAGAACCAAGGCTTCTACTTCTTCTGATTTAATGTATATTGTAGCCCATTTGAAAGGATTTGACGAGGAAAGGAAATATTTGACGTTGCACAAGACATTAATTGATGAATGTCTTGATATAAATAGTCTGAGAAAATTGGCAGAATTTGCTGCTGATTTTGAACAAACATGTTGTGCTAATGGAGTTACATTCGAAGGTGAACGAAACAAAACATTACATGATGATTTAATTGTATTGTTGGCTCGAGAAGATTTACATATTAATGATAAAATTAGATTAGTTTTGATGTATGCATTTTATCGTGGAGGGTTACTGGAACCGGATTTTAAAAAATTGGCGAAATTTATTGGAGTTAATGATCGAGAAATAATTGGATTAATTTCAAGATGTTTTACTAATTTATATAAATTAGGATTTCCTATTGTTAAAGCAAATGTTAAGGATAAACCAGTTACAAGAACTACTTTTCATGATATTAATAATGAAGGAACTTATAATACTTCAAGATTCACTCCTGCTATCAAGCAAGTATTAACAAAAGCCTCGAGGTATCACTTGGATGAAGAATGGTTCCCTTACTTCCGAGACAAACCATTACAAGATGATATACCTGCCAGTAGTAGAACAAATACTCGAGTCAACCAATTAAACAATGGAACAGGATCATTAAGAAATCCAAGAATTAAAGCATCTTGGGCTTCAAGTACTTCAATTAGACATGCTGGATCTACATCAAGTTCTATTCATAATCCTTTAAACCAAAAGATTTTCTGTTATGTTGCTGGTGGGATTACCTATAGTGAAATGCGATCAATTTATGAATTGTCCAATAGTTTAAATAAAGAATTTTATATTGGATCGGAATCCATTTTAAATCCACGAGATTTCCTTATTGGATTACAAAGTATTGATCAAGCTAAATCTGTTGGCGATTTAGATTTAAATATTGTTAAGGAATTAAATAAACCTCGAGAATGTCCTAGATATCTTTATGAAACCTCAGCACCTCCTCCACGAGCTGGTTCTCTTCCACAAAATCAAATGAATCAACAAAATATTCAAAACCAACAGAAAACTTTTGAAAGTCAACATGCAAATACTTCTTCTGGCCAATACCAGAAACGATCATCTATGAGTCCAAAGTTAAGCAGTGGCTCTAATGATAAGCCCAAAGAAAAGGAAAAGAAAACTTCAAGATTGAAGAAGTTCTTCAAATAGAAACATTACAACATAAACAGTTTATAGATCAATGTACAACTAACAGAAAAGAGAATTTTGTACTAACTGATACCACCCTATGGCAATAGCCTCTGTAAAAGACATAGTAATAGAAGCTGGACCAGTACCAAATGCAAATTCTGCATATTACATACTGCATCTACTAAACTCTCATTTCAAATCACTCAGAGGAAGCAAGTAACAGGAATGAACAATCAAATACACTCAACAATGTTTAAATATCAGACATTTATCGATAAAATTATGGGTAAAATAAGTAGTCACATGACTTCGTATTAGCTACACATTATTATGTCGCGATTCTTAGTTTAAATTGCATTACGTCAAATTACTAGGGTTGAATTCCTAATTAGGCAATATCGGCTTCGCAAAGAAACAATTCACCAGATTTGTCAGCATTCCTGCACATAAACAACAATAAGGAATGGCAAAAAAAAATTATATATCTCCGTCCTACCCTATATATAATACACACCTCTTTGTTTTTCTTTAAAATTTTCAAGTCATAGAAACCAGACACGTCTTTTGAGTTACACCATGGAACATTCGCTAGAAGTTGTTTCGTCTTCAGACAGTTTGAATGTACTAACTCAGTTGCCAATGTTGTTATCTGCTGGCGTATCATCGGCTTTGATTGAAAGCCATAGTTCCAACCTGCTGCTAAATAATACCAATGGAGGCTGGTTAAGTTGTAATAGTATTGATGGCGATGGTTGGGGTCCTTTATCGCCAGTTTATCATGATATGACTCCCTGTTTTTCACAAGGTATCTTATTTGGATCTTCTGCTTTGTTAATGATATTAGTAGGGATCCAACAATTGATTTACTTACGCAACAAGAAAATTCAAGTTGGTAATAGAGTCACATGGAATTTCTATGTCAAGCTTTTATTGGTGGCATTACAATTGAGTTTCCAAATTGTATTGGTTGCTAAATCTTCAGAATCTGGTATTATTCAATCAGCCTTGGTTTTAAATTCTTTAGCTACTGCTGTTGCTTGGGGGATTCATTATCTTGAACAGTACAAATCTACTATTCCTAATGGGGTTTTGTTGTTTTATTGGTTATTCCAAATCATTTTAAACCTTATTAGAACTACTAATATTCATTTAAGAACAGGCACCGGTGATGTGTTTTCTATATTTGTTATTTTATCCACAGTTAATGCATTTTTAATATTGATAATTGAAATTGCTTTACCAATGCAACCTTTGAATCATTATACTCGTTTAATCAAGACTTCTCCTTATGATAGTGCCAACGTGTTTTCTAGAATTACATTTGATTGGATGGGGGCTTTGATGAAAAAGGGATATGTTCAATATTTGACTGAACGTGATTTACCTCCTTTACCTAATAAATTAAAAGCATCCACCACATCTAATAGTTTCCAACATCATTGGAATTTTCAAGCTGTTGAAAAACCATCATTATTCTTTGCCATTGCTAAAGCTTTTGGTGGTCAATTCTTATTGGGTGGGTTATTTAAAGGTTTACAAGATATGTTAGCATTCGTTCAACCTCAATTATTAAGATTATTGATCAAGTTTGTTAATGATTATTCCGAATCTGTTAAACTTGGAAATCCTATTCCATTAACAAGAGGATTTTTAATTGCCCTTTCTATGTTTGTTGTCTCAGTAGTTCAAACTGCTTGTTTACATCAATATTTCGAACGTGCTTTTGAATTAGGAATGAAAATCAAATCTTCTTTAAGTTCTCTGATCTATAATAAATCATTGGTATTATCCAATGAATCCAAGCAAGAATCTACCACAGGTGATATTGTCAACTTAATGTCAGTAGATGTACAAAGGTTACAAGACTTGGTTCAAAATTTACAAATTGTTTGGTCAGGTCCTTTTCAAATTGTATTATGTTTAGTTTCATTACATGGGTTAATTGGTAATTCTATGTGGGCAGGTGTTGCAATTATGATTATTATGATTCCATTGAATGCAGTTATTGCAAGAATTCAAAAAAGATTACAAAAGACTCAAATGAAATATAAAGATGAAAGATCAAGATTAATTAATGAGATCTTAAATAATATTAAATCGTTAAAATTATATGGATGGGAGACTCCATATTTGGATAAATTAAGACATGTTAGAAACGACAAGGAATTAAAGAATTTAAAAAAAATGGGTATTTTCAGTGCATTTACTAATTTCACGTGGAATTTGGCTCCATTTTTAGTTAGTTGTTCTACATTTGCCGTTTATGTTTTAACCCAAGACAAGAGTTTATCAACGGATTTAGTGTTCCCTGCATTGGCATTATTTAACCTCTTATCTTTCCCATTGGCGGTTGTCCCCATGGTTATTACCAATATCGTGGAGGCTCAAGTTG
>JAKTZF010000032.1:0-21722 GCA_030705235.1 Spathaspora jeffriesii
ATACTTAATTTATTAACTTGAGTTAATTTAGGTAGATTAACTTTAATATCTTTGGCATTTGCCGCTATATGTAATTTCCCCGTGATTCTTTCAACATTACTTTCAATTATATCTAGGAATCTATTATTATTAATATCTAATGTTTGTAAAGTATCTGTTAAAAACCCCGAAAACCCCGTCAATGAAGTATCGGAAATCCGAATACTTTCAATCCCCTGGATTTCATTATTGAAATGAACATTACTTAAAATAGGTAAGATATTCCAATCCAACACATTAACAAATTTAATCCCCGGGAATGAAATTAATGATAATGATGTTAATTCAGTAAGGATGAATCTTGAAGTTATAATTTGTAAATTTGGTGCTTCAATTCGAACTAATTCTGGAGATTTCATAATGGTTAAATTCCCAAAGATTTTCACTAATTGAGGCAAAGTAATTATTGGATAATCATAATTTGAAATTATAATATCTCCAACCAAGATTTCACATGTTGATATGTTATCTAGATCTTGTCGGGTATGAATGGTAAACGTATTTTGATGACATAAACTGGGGATCTCGGCTTCTATTTCTTCAAGTATGGAACTTGGATCACGAGGTGGTGCTTCGAGTTGGGGTATGGATTCATCAGGATTGGTTATATTAACTGGAACTAAATCTTGTTGCAGAATAATGTATTCTAATTGTTAGTACTGAATTATAGGATAAACTTAGAAAGTAAACTTACGAGTAGATGGTTGGATACCAAGGACATAAGATAATGTCATTATTATAAGAAGGACAATGTTCATGGTGAATAGTAAAGAAAAGTGGGTAATGTTTGTGGAGAATGGATTTTTTGGCGCTATATATTTGGTTTTTGCACCCATAACAAAATATTTTATACCAAAGAATTTTAAAGATGAAATGTGAAATTACATAGAATATAAAGGGATGTTGTAAAGGAAATTCCGTAACTGCTATGATACCATAAGGAAGCAGAGAATAGCCAGGGAAGGTATTTCGTTTGAAAGATTCGGCTAAGCTTATAGCATGTACTTGTACTTCTGTAAACAATATATTAATGTCGTAACCTAACAATGATTGAAAAGAAGGTTTACATGAGGAAAATATCCCATTCACATATCCGAAACCATGTCAAAGGGGATAATTCATCAGGTATTGTAGAATACTCAAACAAGAGGAATATTATAACTAGGGTCTTTTCCAAACATGTAAAAATTTCTAACCTGTAAAAAAACAGAGACAAGCACAATCTTCTGAAATCTTTGCTGACATTTTTTCCTGAAATACATCAATCATCTACACCATCGTCATATCCAACACATCAATTGAACATGTCATATATAACCTCATCACTCATTATAACATCATTGCTTACTGTCGGGGGATACATGTTGTTCACCGGGTCTGGAGAATCCTTCAATGTTGGTGAATTCTTGGAGACAACCTCACCGTATATGTGGGGCAGTTTAGGAATTGCTTGTTGTATTGGACTTTCAGTTGTTGGAGCCGCCTGGGGGATTTTCATTACTGGATCTTCGATTTTGGGAGCTGGTGTGAAAGCACCAAGAATCACCACCAAGAATTTAATCTCAATTATTTTCTGTGAAGTTGTGGCGATTTATGGATTAATTATGGCAATTGTTTTCTCCTCGAAATTAACTAGTGTTGGATCATTGACATTATATACTAAAGAGAATTTATATACTGGATATGCATTGTTTTGGGCGGGGTTAACTGTAGGTGTGTCTAATTTAATTTGTGGTGTTGCCGTGGGGATAACTGGATCTACTGCTGCTATTAGTGATGCTGCTGATTCTTCACTTTTCGTTAAGATTTTAGTGGTGGAGATTTTTGGATCGGTGTTGGGGTTGTTTGGATTGATTGTGGGATTGTTGATGACTGGTAAGGCTCTGGAATTTAAATAGTCTAGAATAGTTAATAAACATGTACATATAGTTCCTGAATGGAACTATCAAAGAATAAGTAGTGAACTGAGCAAAAGCGAAGTTCACTTGCCAAGTTTGCTTTAGTAAATATCACTGTAAGCTGAATTTGTTAAGAAAGATGATCAAGTTCGATTTACTTGACAATACTTTAATGATAAACCCGTCACCTTACGAGATTGCGAACATCCAGATGAAGGACAAGCGATTTGGTTGTTAGAATGAGAGACTAGTGACGAACAAAGGATGAATATGATATTTATTCAAATATGATATTTATTCAAATATGATATTTATTCAAATATGATATTTATTCAAATTTTGTTATTATCCGTAGGATCATTTTAGAAATTAATTCTGTATCTTAGATCAGTTGAGAAAGTTTATATACAAGAGAACCCCCAGCCTTGAAAGGTTTATATAGTTTAAAGTTTAAGTTAAGAGTATTCGTTAACAAGTGATTAATACACAGACATTATAACAACGAACTTTCTCTTAAACCACAGGGCTCAATACCTATCTAATACATGTATTCTATTTTATGTGATGAATAGCAGTTTCCAATTGATTGCGGAAACTCTATAGTGGGTGTGTATTAACTATATATCCTTTGCAGGTGTGTAATAAGCATACTTAATCTCTTCTTTTATTTTCTTTAAGTTGGTTTTCTTAAAACATTTTCTTGTCTTCAACATCTTTTTCTTAACCTTCTTAGTAAACATTCATATTGCAATCTTGCATTCATATTTGTGCACTGAATCTTTAATCCCACAAAACTTGTATTTTCTTGTATCTTGAATTCGTAATTTCTTGTTTCTCCTCTTACTTTATTGCAACCTCAACGGGTTCTCAAGACTCGGTACTACGGTTCCGATCTTTTCCAAACTCTACTGGAGTAGTCACTCTTTCGCTTCACGTGTTCCCAACACAAGGTTCATAACCTATATGCCAAATCCCTATCCCCTAGCCTCATTACTGTTACAGACATCTAACCTTTTTTTAGAAGGGATGGAATATTCTGCGTGACTTCCCCTGGTACTAAAATATAGTACGCACGTGTGGGATCGTAACCATAAAATTAAATAATATTTTATATCAATTTTAGAAACAATAACATTGATTGCGAAACTGGGGCTTGGTCAAGCAACTGTCTTGTTGCCCAATACCTTGTTCAAAGGTCATGTATTTAAATTGTTATAGTAAATGTAAGATTTAACAAGGATTATAGATGTTTCATTTTACCATTGTGCATAACTCTTTAATGTAAACCAAACATTTTCTTATAAAACATTTTAAAGTTTTATTAAAAACTTTAAATTAATCGAATCTAAAGTTACTTTGCATAATGCGAAACCTCCTAAATCTAAGGTTTTAAATTCTAGAAATCTTTTGTTATTCTTCATCAATAAGGAAAGAAATACTAATAACTAGCTATAGGGAATATTCAGCTCAACTCTAAATACATAAGAATCAAACTAAATAAAAGATAGCCTTTTACAGCTCGTTGTCGTCTATCAGACTTGACGAATTACAGTCAAATATCGATCTTATTAAATCAATTATTCTCTTATTTATAGATAATTTTAAATTAACTAAACACTCTAAAAGCGGACATTTTTCCTTATTTAAACTATTTCCGGATTCATCAGAATCTTGGAAATGTGAAATATATATTTTTTATTCACAATTTGAGCAAATAACACCATCTCATAAATTCAACAATTTTAAGCTAGTTCCAAAATTCATACAATTCTGTGAACGTATGTCACATAAAATCTTTTTTTTGCAAGGAATGTCACCTTTGATGAGACAAACTCCTAGTTTTTCTTGTCTGACAAATTATCTTGGGGGCACAGTAAAAAATAATGCACAGCTGCGTAATCTCACCAAATAATTTTCCAGTTACAGGTAAAACTAATAATAATTTAAATGATGATGTCCGACTCCCCTTTAATTTCATTTGTTAATTACATGTATATCTAGTCAATGACCTGGTTTACCATGAAGTCCAAGAGACAAGCTCTTGTGGTTGCAGCCGGTACATTCGCTGGGTTATTCATACTATATTCTACTTTCACCTACCATAATGAACCATATGAAGAACCAAGTTCAATTTATTTTACAAATAAACAAGATGTAGAGACTGAGATTCCACAGAAGATAGACAAGGCCAAACTTATAGAAGATCCAATTATCCAAATGTTACAGAGGGAAATGATAGAAGAAGATACTCGAACTGTAGATCTTCATTCTTCAATATATGATCAAATATTTTCCAATCATAGGATAGAATCTATAATTGCCAATCTTGATTTTGAACAACGATGTCAATTATATTTTAATAATTTATACGTCAAGGATAATAATTGGTTCTTAGATCCCAACCAACGTATGGATGTTATATTCACTGTCCCGCAATATCGAGAATTTCGACAAGCAAATTTCGATAAATTTAAAAAAGAATTTGATCGGAAAAAGGATAAACCGACAAAACCAAAGGAATATGAAAAGAAATTAGAAGAATATATCAAGGAGAAATTCAAAGGGTTTAAAAGTGATGAAGATGACGAGTTCCCACAAAAGTTGGTTGAATATTTCACAACATTAAGAATTTTCAATAAATGTTATGTAACAAATGATGAACCTCAACAAATTGCCAATGTGAATAAATTTATAACCAATCAGAAATCATTCTTTGTTGATCAAACCAATTCACCATTTGAACAAACAACAGCGGAAAAACTAAGTGCTTCAAATATAGAACCTTCTTCGTTTGAACATAGAGTATACCCTTGGTTAACTTTTGAATATCCTGTTTATGAACATTGGACAGGGATTACCCTACATGAAATCCCCGATATCAATTCTCATACAGTACAGGGATACAAGGGTAAAGTTAAAAGGAAAACTGGATTTGTCAATGAGTTTAAAAATAAAATCAATGGCAAGGGTATAGTTATAACCTTCCCCGATGATCATATCAATACTGTCCTAAGTATGATTCGATTATTACGGGCGCTTAAAAACACACTCCCGATACAAATAGTCAATTTTGAACCATTATCCCTTGAAACAAAACAGAAAATCGTTACTGCGGCACGAGATGATATTGAAACATTACCTCTGTCATTTGAAAAAGTTGCTGAATCACTTGGAGACGATTATTTCAATTATCATGATGGAGGATTACCTCGACAGGAAATATGGTTTGTTAGTATCCATAATGCCATTCATAAGAATTATCGAGGTACATTCAGGAGATTTGGGAATAAATTCTTGGCGGCGATGTTTAATTCATTCGCTGAGGCCATGCTTGTTGATTCTGATACTGCCATGATGAAAAACCCCGAGTATTTCTTTAATTTGAAAAAGTATAAGGAAACAGGTGCGTTGTTATATAGGGATAGAACTATGGGGACTTCTGGAAAACGAATGTTTTTTAAAAAAATCGGCCCTTCGATTATAGATTCCGCCATGTTTGATATTCCAATCATTACGGAATATTCTCTCGATCGAGATTTCTTCAAGGGAACAACGTATTATATCGAAGCAGGATTAGTTATGATGAATCGGAAAATCCATTTTGATTCGTTATTACTCACAGTACAAACTTATTTCTTTGGACAAATTAGAGGCAAGGTTTATGGAGATAAGGAATTGTTTTGGTTAGGTATGACCATGAATGGAGATGAGAATTATCATATTAATGAAATAGCCGCTGCTGCCGTGGGACAACTTTCTGACCCTAAGGAAAGACTACGTAAAGATGGAAGTACACATTATTCTCAAGAATTATGTTCTGCACATCCGGCACATATAAATGATGAAGATGGACATACGTTATTATGGCTTAATTCGGGATTAAGTGTATGTCATCATTCACCCGGAGTTGAATTTGAAAAGGAATCTCAATATGGTACCAAGTTTAAATTCCTACCTCAAACCGTGGAAGCATTTAAAGAGTATTTCACAAGTCCCTTGATTATAGAACATGCCGTGGTGCCCGCTTTTGATGGCGGGTTTCATCGTAATGTAGAAGATGAACCTCAACGAGGCTGGCAAGCTGCTAAATATTGTCATGGATATATGTGGTGTGGATTTTCAAGTATAGGAGGGAAAACTCGAAATGGAGATAGTACTTATTTAGAAGGAAAGGTTATTGCATTTGATCAAGAGGAGACGGCATTATTTAAATATTATGCTGATACTTATATAGGATTAGAGTAGATATTTATACGTTAACAAACTCACACGATAACTAACATCAAATGATAAACTAGTTGACAATTTGTGAAAACATCCTTTGTATAACAGGCAACAGCATTGACCTGTATCAAATACCTAAACTTACTTTTAGACTGATGCGATACAAGTGTAGTCCCTCCCTTAGTTTAACAAGCAACAGCACTGATCTGTATCAAATCCCTAAAATGCGTTTAGACTGATACGATACTATAGCGAACTTGTTGTAGTCTTCTATACGTGTGCTTACTCTATATTTATACTTGTCTACAACTTCAGGTATAATTCTACTATTTTCTTTATTTATAAACTATAACTATGGGTTAACAACTAATATTACACTAATATCAACAACAAGCTATTGTTTCAGTTGTGCATCTTCCACTAACAACTGAGCGATATCGCTCAGTTGTTAATTGTCAACATCCATAAAATCCGGATTCTTCTTAACAATAACAATTCCATCCAAGGAATGACTCAAACTAATCCATTCATCATTCTCCAACTCTGCTCTCTCCCCATAATTCAACAACACGGGTGTAGACTGAGTGACCCAACCAGTTATCGTCTTTGGTTTCCCCGCCTGTCCTACAATATCCACCGCCTGCCCTACACGAACATTAACCTTTACTGGAGTCAAACTTTCATCCACCGTGATCAACATCCTGGGTTTCACCGCTGGTGTTAAATAATACAACAATTGATGGGTCGTCTCTTGGGTTGAATCACTCAAGATGAATTCCTTGGGGTTTAATAATGCCATGGAGATAGTTAATAATGAAGCTAGGGAGACTTTGGAAACTATTGTCCGTTCAGAATTAAATGGCGTCAATGTAAGTGTTCCTTTACCAAGATGTAAAATCCCCTGGGCTATACGAACCATGAATAATGATTCGGGCGATTTGATATAATATGATGCCAATTGTCGTAATAATTGAGCCAATCGGGCATTATTTGTTCCTGCACCTACTAAACCCATGGAATATATTGCATTTTGAGCAATTTCTAAATCTGAATCATGAGAGTATCGAGATAATGTTTCAAATACTTTCATTTGCGGGTTGGAAACTGAAACTAATCCCATGGCTAAGGGGACAGCACGTTTGATAAGGGAGTTCCCATAATGCATTAAATGTCCGAAATGACGAAGGGACATATCTTGACCAATATCTTCCCCCATGGCAATGATGGCAAGTCCAAGAACAGCAATACCTTGAAAGAGTTCTTCTTCATCTTCTTCATCTTCTGGTTCTTCCGCGTCTTCTGCAGTTGCATCAGCAGCAGTATCTTCAGCGTCTTCAGTTTTAGCCTCAGTCTTGACATCAGTCTTTGTTTCATCTTCCATTTCAACATCAGCTTCTCCAGCATCTGCAACTGCCTTTGCATCCTCCTCACTTTGTTCCAACTTCTTCTCCTCTTCATCCTTCTTTGGTTTAGCAGTGCACATTTGCAACAATGCTTGAATTTGTAAAACATTTCCTGTTCCAGCATAAGCACAAACATTAACCAAAACCTTCAAAGTTTTACTAATTGGATGATCAATAGCATCAATGGTTTCCAAAACATCATCAATTTGTTCAGTCTTGTTCATATAAAGTAATCCCAACCCCAAAGCCATGAATTTAATATATTTATTTGTCAATTGAATGAAATCCCTCTCTAATAAAGTTTGAAGGATTGTCGAGGTGATATCTCCATTACATGTCCCGACAAACACATGACCTAAAGCCAATGCCGCAAGACATGATATCTCCACGGACAATTCCTGATTTGAAATCAAGGGTAATAATAAATTCAAAACTTCTTCATTGGCCAGTCCAGCAAATGCAATACCTAATCCATTAATCGCCGATGTTTGATAGATGGGTTTGGCACTGGGGTCGATATATTCTTGTAATAATGCAAATGCTGCATCTACTTCATCATGAACATTGGATGAAACTATCCCGGTTCCAAGTAAGGCTCCAGCTTTGATTTCGGGATCATCATCGGAATAAGTATATTTATCTAAAACTTGTAACCCTTCATTGATATCCCAAAGATGGATAAGTCCAAGAGATGCCGTAGATGAAGACATTCCTGAAGCTTTTGTTTTATAAATCCAAGATTTTTGATCATCAGTTTCAGTTTGAATTAATTTATCTTGTCCAAACCCTAAATTAAGAAAACAATTGACAAATGAAGTGGCGAGGTTTTGTTTCGCGGAATCAATTGAACTTGTTAATCCCACAAATTTAGAATTTTCTAAATGAGATTTATAAATATCCTCGGGGATTTTAGGTTGTAATAAATTTAATTCCTTGATTAAATATTTAAAATATTCCGATAATTTAACATTGGAAATTGTTTCTTGAACTTGAGTGTTTTCTCCAGGATATTTAAAACTATTATTTTGTTGAGATAATATAAATGCCAATTGTTTATGAATTAATTCATCTTGAGTTGAATTAAATACTTGATTGATTAAATCCAGATCATCTAATTTAATAGCCAAGGTTAAAGCTTGAGTTAATTGACCATGGGATAAATAAATTGCAAATGCAGTATTTAAAAATGATACATCATCAGGAGGTGCTAATAATGGAACACAACTAACCATATAAAGACAAACTCTTGCAAAAGTATTATTATCAACAAATTGAGGTAATTTATCAATATGTTCAATTTCCAATAATAAATCAACCGCATCGGCTTCAGCATTATGTTTCAAAAAAAAGGGAACAATTTGAAGTGATAATTTAATTAATTGTTCTGGATCTTCACTTTCTTGATAAGCTTGACCAATTTCCAAGGCTAAATGACGCATATATTCATGACCCCAATCAGGCAAGGTTTCGCTATTTGACAACAATCTATATTTCAAAGAATCACGTTTCCCATCATCGGAATAAGTCATGGCCAATACCGACAAGATGTCCCCTAATTTCACCACAAGTTCTTGATTGGATTCACTCCAAGTTGTATACAATTCAGTCAAGAGAGGATAATGAGGTCTTAAAAACTTTAAAGGTTTAGGAACAGCAGTCATTGAAGTTGTAGAGTCTTTAATGAATGTTTTCAAACTAAGTAAATATTGATGATATAATTCCTCAGGTTGATTAGGTTCATTTAATCGTTCAACTAATAATTCTAATTCATCTTTTAATCGTTGATCCTCTTCAGACAATTCTTCTTCTGGGGCAGGTTTCTTCTTACTGCCAGCTTCTTCAGCTGGTTTGGCAGGTTCTTGTTGTGCAGGTGCCATTGGTATAAGGAATAACTTGGAGATTGTTGTAGATTGTTGCCACCTTTTTTTGCTGTTGAAAAATTTGGATGGCAAAATCAGACTGGACTGCAGGTAATGTTGACAAGTCAACTGGTAGCGCACAAGCAAGAACGACTTTATGTGGATGCAATTGACGTACAGAGATCACCCTTGACAGGTTCATAGTTCTACAAATGAGAGCTATAACCAACTAATGACATATATATTGTAACTGGTTATGTAAATGATGAAAGAATTGGTGTCGAAATTTAGAAAGAAGAATTATATCGAGTAGATATCTAGAGAGAGTGCGTGGTATACATCTATTGTATGTAGTATATTAGTAATGATCACTTATGACTGTAACCAGGAACTTTTGTCTATTATCACTTGTCAAAACTTGTAAAAATATTTTCGAGTAAATAAATCAAGTAAGCTGCAAATGTACTTTAGAACAATAGACATTAGTAGATTCGAAGACATTAAATGTCTGACTGTCCGAGTGTCTTACTGTCTGACAGTCTCTTGCGATACCTAATTTTTAATCAAATTAATATTTCGGTGTCTTGCTACTGAATGAGTATGATCTAGACACTCCTCTAAGCTAAATTAAACAACAATTGGATTTTACTTTGCACATTCAACTAGTGTATATACGTTGACTTATGTACAGCTTCACTAATAACACGCTATGGCTCAGTTTTTATCGCTCAGTTGTTAGTTCAGTTGTTACTCAGACAATTCCATCGCTATCGCTCAGGAATTGAAGAAATGTGTCTGTCAGTTACGTCATTTTTCCCAATAACCCACGCGTTATTTTCATTATGAAAAATCCAAACAATCATCCTTGATCTATACTCACCACCAATGGACCGAATCTTCTATAAAACCACCGTCCTCGATCCAATAACATCCCATCCTCTATATATCTTCGACACCTCCTTCCTCCCCTCGCCCGACCTTATAAACTATCATGAATTCATCCCGACATTAATCTCCCATATCCCCACCACACCATATATCTTAATCATGTTTAATTGTGGATTAAATCAAATCAGTTGGATATGGGGGGTTCGTTTCCTAACTACATTCCTCGACACACAAGAATTACAAAATGTCGAGAAGATATATACGGTTCATGATAGTTGGTTTATCAAAACCGTGACTGAAATTGTAAATTCTACAAATGTGAATTTACTGGGAAATAATAATATGATTCATTGTCGAGATTTAACTATGTTAAGTCATTATTTCGATGTTACGAAATTGAAAATATCCTTGAATGTTTACCTTCATGATTTACAAATCTCCCTGCTTGAATTAAGTATGAGATATATCCCCACGGTTCACCCTCTGGCACGACTTGAACGGGATAGTTTGTTATATCATCATTTATATCAATTGTTTAATATTGTCAGTGGGAATGGATGTGAAGTAAAGTTATTGTTTCATAAACCTGGGGGGAAACAAGCAACGGAAATATTGTATGGATGTGTGGTTAGAAATCAAGTGATTTGGATAAATGATTTTAATTTATATTGTATTGCCACGGTTTTCAAACGATTACTTGGGAATTTACCATATCCTTTAATCAACATCTCCACACCTATAGTTGATGATTTAGCATCTACGAAAACTACCTTGGCGAGAATAATTACCGAGTTGGATTCTCAAGAAGTGACAAATAATTATAGTCAATTATTACTTCAAATATTTTCCATGGCTGATGAACTAATCCAAGCACGGGATATAACAAATCATAGTGAGAATACCGTGAGTAAATGTCTTGCCCAATGTTTAAGTCATTCTACAAATATTGAAGTTGTTAGATTTATTAGAAATGTATTGATATATTGGCAAGAGATAAAGTTAGATTATACAATATTAACTATTGCTCAGTCAATATCGAATATGTCACTGGGTGAATCTACTTATGAAATGGAACGGAAATCAAATGAAGATATGTCTGATGATATCAAGTCAGGAAATGTACTGTCTGAATCAGATACAAATTCATCAGACATGTCATATATTTCAGACAGACAAGTATCCAATGGATCAGACAGACAAATATACAAAGACAGACAAGTATCAGACAGACAAGTATCAGAACTATCCAGACAAGGATCCAACACCGACATTAAATTACAATACCCACCCCAGAAATATAAATACACCAGAAAACAACCAATTCTACTACCAACCACCACCCCTACCGAACCAAACTACAAACCCGTTATCCGAGGAAGAAAAGTTGAACAATTGACTAAATTATACGAAGAGAAAACTCAAGCATTAAAAATGTTAAACATGATATAAAAAAAATTATTCACCAACTAATCTACTATCAATATTATCAATTGATAAGTCTGATTCTCTAGTTGTGTTTGAACTGTTGTTGATATTACTTTGGTATTGATATTGATATTGTGCTTCATTAAATTGTCTTTGGAATTCTTCAGAATGTGCTTGTGGTTGAGGTAACTCATATGGTTCTTCATGAAGATATGTAGTTGAACTTGTGGCAGCCACAGCAACTTCTTGTGGTTGTTGTGGTGGTTGTGATTCAGATTGTGCTTGTTGAGTTCTTCGACGATAATTACTTAATCTTGTCGAAGATACATTGCCGAATTTCTGCATTTGTTTCTTTATTTTCCGCTTATATCCTCTGATTTCATTATATATATCCTCACGTTTAATCAACACATCAGGATATTGTTCCTTGATTTTACTTTCAATATGCAGAGGTTTAGTCCCGACTTTATATAAATCCAAAATCAACAAGTTTAATTCATCGCTGCGTTTGCGTAACATTGGATGATTACTCAAGGGATCTAATTGAGGATGATTATGTTCATTACAAGTAGTTTTCAAAGTCCATATACCAGAACTTTTCTTGAATGAAGCCGTCATTGAAAATGGACATTTTAATTTCTTGGTCTTGGTATTAGCATCTAATAAATAACCATCACCAATATCAACAACTTCAACTTCTTCATCCTCTTCCTCACCCTCTTTCTTCTTCTTTTGACGATACCGACCTCCAAGTTCACAAGTATAATAAATTGCCTTCCGATTACTATGGGCAATAACAACCCCGAACCCATTATCCCTAGCAAACTCTTGAATGAATTCATTCAAATCATTCCGAGAATGGAATATTTGATCAGGATATGCTCGAGTGATTAAATTCCCATTGGCAGTGATTGTATTTTCCAGAACATGATATATCTTCAGTTTCGAATCAATTATCGGTTCGGGAATTTGGATATTATATTCCTCAGTTGGATGAATATCAAGCGGTTGTTGATGAATCACCGCCGCGGCAGCCACGGCAGCAGCATCTAATTGTTGTTGTTTATCGGGAGTCGCTTTGTTCGTGGCATGGGCTGCGATCTGTTCTAATTTAAGTCGAGTCATTGAAGAATCCTCTTTGCCTACAGCTGCCAACAATTGTTCATCAATATTAGGAGTATATTCTTCGTTAGCAGACATGGTGTTAATGAATGTGTAGGTTATAAATGTGGTTGTTTGCTTGTTTACCTTTTGTTGTTGTGGTTATAGATATTTTTATTTTTTTGGCTGCAACTTTTCAATATCTGATTGTAGAAAATTGGTAATGGACACACCCTTGTTGATTGATTATGTTTGGTTATTGTGTGGATGCCTGTTCAAGGTCGTGTTCTTTGGTAGTAGTGTAAGGATAAAAATTTTTCTCAGACAAAAAAAAAATTTGACTGAACGAATGCGAATGACAAACAAAACAAATGAAATTGACCAATCAAAACTTTTCTGAGCGAACGCGAAGTTAAGTTTTTATTGGCTTAGCTTAACTAAAGTTTAACTGAGCGGAAGCAAAGTTAAGCTTTTTGCACTACACTTTTTACATCATTAAAATAGTCGATCTAAAAGGTATTTAGTAGAATTCCCGCTAATAACTTCACTCTCAATCAGTTATTAGAAAATTATTATACATATCTATATCTGTCTTGTTCACTTTTCAAAAAATAACCGTCGTGTGTGTACCACTTATGTATTTGCAGCCAGACATATCTAATAATTACCAGAGACAGTTAAGTTTTATGTAATGTCTAGGTACTATAGATATAAGCGAGAACACTTGTGAAGAACTTTATTTCTATCCTATTCCATTACTATAAAATTACAACCATAAATAAGTTTAACTGAGCCAAAGCGAGATTTAGCTTGTTCAATAAAAGAAGTTGGGTTGGAATTCCCCTTAATAACTGCTCTCGCTTAGTCATAGATATAAGAAAACTTGTCACTTCACTAATAACTTCGCTTTCGCTCAGTTATTAGACTCAGTTATTAAGATAATCCCTGGCCCATGTAGGCAACACAAAACTACTCCCATGCACCTCCAGATTATAATACCTAAACAACTTCCCTTCCTTCTCCTCATCAAACCTCCTAACAGGCCTAGTCAAATCTTGTCTTCCATTACTTGCCACAATCAACCCTAATTGTCCCGAAGTATAACTTGGCATATAACATTGACAATACCTAACATTCTCAAACACTTGCTTGGCGTTGCCCATTAATTGTTTAACATATGGTAAATTCAACCAAATATTTTCCAGAGATTGCATGATTACAATCCCACCCAAATTCAACGCATTAAGCAAAAGTTTAAAGTAATTCACCTGGAAGAATTCCTCCGCGGGTCCCTCAGGGTCGGAAGAATCTGTGATTATAACATCAAACTTCTCATTCAGTTCCCGCAAGAATTTAAATCCATCATCAATGATTAGATTCACCTTAGGGTGAGATATCTGATAGGCCATGGATGGTAAATATTTCTTCAGGAGTTCAATCACCATATCGTCAATTTCAACCATGGTTATTTGATCCACGGTATCATCCTGTACATGTTTTATCAATTCTCGAACAACACCACAATCTCCACCCCCGATAACTAAGACTTTCTTAGGGTTAGGGTGGGACATTATTGGGAGATGGGTGATTAATTCTTGATACGCGAACTCGTCACGTTCCGTACATTGAATAATCCCATTGAGAACAAGGACATTTCCGAAATTGCAAGATTTGAATATGAGAATGTCTTGATATTTACTTTTGGTGTGATGGAGGATTTGTGAGATTTCAAGCGAGAATGATTGTCCTGGGAACGTGGAGGATTTTTCTGAAAACCAATAGGAGGAGTTTTGTTGGGTTATGCAGGGGTGGGTGAAGCTGGAAAGGGGGATAGTGTCGTTAGTCATTTTAATTTGACTGAGCCTAGTTAAATTGAAGGTGAAGGATGTAAATGAATAACTAGTTAAAACAATATAGTCAAGTATTTAATTTGACTGAGCGCAGTTGAATAAATTTGATTGGATAGCGAGTTAATTTAAACTGGAAGTTAAAAAGTCAAGCTAAAGGGTATAAGATTTAAGCGTAGTGAGTTAAATTAAAGTAAAAGTTATGAAAAATTTTAGCAAGATCTTGGGGTAAATGTTTGATGAAGACTGGGAAAGGGTTTAATTTTCAGATATCAGACACGATGTTTGTTGTTACGATATCTAACCTATTAGCTATTGTTTACTAGGGTAAATTTGCAATGAAAAGTTAATATGTGATGAGTGTGATATTTTCTTGGAAAAAACTTTACTCGTGTGCATTTACTGACAAGTTACAATTTTAACCGCAAGTTTTTATGAATTACAAATGAACAACAACCGAATGAAAACTTTCCGTTGCTCAGTTGTCACAGAGTAAATACTACAATTATTTACTTCGGTTGAAACGGTTATTCAGACAACAACAAATATTACAGATACGATATCTATTACGTTCAAATGCCATAGATATCAAATCTAATATCCTAATGATGTAATTTACGCAAGCCTAAGTAATTCCCAGATCCCGATCTGAAAGCCATCTGCACATGAACGCAAAAACAATGGGGAATAAAATCGTGCATGAACCCGGTCACACAGAAACCATAAGGCATATTTGCTTAACCGTGCATAGACTATTGTACTACCCTTGGATGCCCCTCACTTGATTATATCTAATTAATTAGCTAGATTACGATTAGATATCATGCTTTTTCAGGAATAGTGAGAGCAAATTCCGAATGACTGAATAACTAACAACGGAATGACTGGATTGTTATGTATTTGTGAGTAAAGGCGGTAATCATTGACATGTATGAAGTTTCTTTTTATTTTTAATGAGCTATTTTTATAATATAATTTTTTATTTTTATCCGAATAAAAATCCACAAATGACTTGTTTTACTATGTGATTCTGAAAATTACCCGCAAAATTCACCAAACATTTATTTTTTTCTAGGTTTTTTATCTCCTTTTTTTTTGATTTCTTTTATTTTTGGCAGAATGGTTTTTTTTTTAAATGATCCTGAGAATCCAGAAAAAACTTGTCAGGTTTTTCTTAACTACAGCAACTTAAACTAAAAAGTCTTTGTTTTACACATTTTATTCAACTTATAAACTTACTTGATATATATACACCAGTTAATACCAGAATACGTGCCACTACCAAAACTCCCCACCCCAGTAACTTTTAAAAGTTGATGACAAATTATTGAATAGAACCTAAATATACTAATAGAAAATATACAATCTAATGTCAGCCAAACTTCAAACTACCCCTATGTTGACTCAAGCGTACAACTGGGTCTTCAGTACAGTAATGTACTTTATCACTTTGATTTATCATTTCATATTACCCTTACCTGTCATACCACAAGATATACCTACACCTAAACCTAAGAAGAATAAACAAACTCCATTATTTCCTTCAATAAGTCAAGATACAGTGTTAACCAAAAGAACAAGTACTCCTTTAACAGAAACTGAACTTCTTAAACACACTAGGGAACAAGATTTACATACACCAATCTCATGTTCTACCGGGTTAACCACGAGATTACTTCCCTTTAAAAATGATCAAGGGGAGATTGAATGGACATTTACTGATGAAATGATGGGACATGAATTGGATGCGTTTAGAATGGAACCAGAATTACTTCCTATTAAACATGAACTATCACCTACGATTTCTAATTCAAGTAATTCCAGTACATTATCCAAGAATAAAGAAACAACACCAACTACAACAAACACCACATCTCCATTCACACCTGATGATGACAAGAGTTCTATTTCTTCTCATGGCTCGCCAGATTCCGAGGGACATCATTGTCCTCATTGTGATGCTACGTTTAAAATCAGGGGGTATCTCACACGACATTTAAAGAAACATGCCGTGAATAAAGCATATACTTGTCCATTCCATAAGGTTAGTATATATATTGATGAGAATAACATCACCCATAAATGTCACCCCAATGGTGGATTCTCCCGTCGTGACACTTATAAAACCCATTTGAAATCACGACATTTTAAATATCCCAAGGGAACCAAAACCAAACAAAGAGCAACTTCCAGTGGTGTTTGTTCAATGTGTGGAGAATTCTTCCCCAATGCGGAAATATGGTGTGAATTACATGTTGAAGGTGGAGAATGTAAATATTTACCTAGTGGATTCAAAGGAAAACTGAGAATAAAGAATCGTTTACGTAAACAATTGGAAAAGAATAAAGAAGTCGATGTTGAATTATTACCTTATGCCAACCGAGTAATTGATGAAGTTAGACGATCAGATGAAGAATCAATGGGAACTCCATTTGAGGATTCCCCAAGTATGAATACCTTGAGTTATAATACTCCCGTGAAATCACCCATGAGTTATATCAATATGCCTTATGTTCCACAACAACCAGAATTACAAACTCTCGATGGATATGATGATGAGTTTTGTTTGGATATTGATCAATTGAATAATGCAACTTTTAATAATTTTAATGAAATTGTTCATTATGTACAATTGAATCAACAACAATTACAACAATCTTTACAACAACAACAAGAACAATTGCAGCAACAACAGTTACAACAACCGTTTAGTTATAGTATGTCTCCGGAACAGCCTGTTATGATGTATCAGTAATACTCTTAATACTGAGCTTGCGAAGTATTAAGAGGGAATTACCCAAACTTTTAATATTGAGCGAAGTATTAACATTTAAGGGAATCCTAATTATTAATATTGAGCGAAGGCATTACTAGCTTAATACTTCGCTTACGCTCAGTATTAGACTGACGAAGTTGTTAGAAAAAGTTAATAGTATGATTTATGTAATTTAGGTTGGGAAGGTTTATATGTTTTAAATATCACCATTTTGTTTAGTTTGATTTTAATTGAAAGTATTTATTAATTGTGAACTAAGTCAGTTCATTGAGTAATTGTAGTAACAGAGAGTAAAGGAGTAATTGTAACTGAAGTTAATTAGTCAAGTATTTATTTAAGCTTTGAGTAATTAACAACTAGTCCTTTAACTTATGCTATGAAATAGTCGGTTCAAACCATCTCAATTTTTTGATAATAAATAGTTAAATGCTAGACCTATTTACAAGAATGAATAGACTAAATAACTGAATATGTACGGTTCGCTAGGTTCTAATTGTACCACTATGTTCATTTATTCATGGTATATACAAATCTTGTTTAACTTGACCTGATTTGCATTTAGTCAAACTTCAATGCTGCTTGATACTCTCAGTAAGATTAGAATAGTGAGTGATTTAACCTAGTCATATTCCTGGTTGAACAACAAATCCTCCAACTATCAAGGTAAAAATTAATCAGGGCATGTATATGGTAAACACTGGATGGATCAACCAAAGATATCATCAATAGCAGACTTTTTCTTCTTCTTCTTTGGTTTGTCATGATTGAGTGGACTTGATTTCGACCTTTTCAGCTTGTCTTGAAAGATATCATCTATTGGAGTAGTCGATCTTGATTTCTTCTTTTTCTTAGGTTTTGTAGAGAATATATCATCTATATTAGTAATTATATCTGGTTTTATCTCGTCTGTTTCTGGAACTTGTATAATTTCTCCAATATCCTGTACAGTTTCAACATCTTGCATATTTTCACTCACATTCACACTTGGTATATGTTTCACCCCGGGGATTTCCATTAACAAATTATAAATCCTAGCTAATGATCCAATCAAGATAAACCCAAGGGTTATAAATTGACCTAAACAAAGTATGGAATTATATGCAAAATAAGCCAGTTTACTCCGTTTAATTATTCCTTTACTTATCTTGATAATTTCCTGACATTTATAATTTATTCTATCCGGTTTGGATAATCTATTTATATCAATTTGTAATTTAAGTATTTTGCGTAAATGTCGATATGTAATGTTTAAATGCATGAACCAATCTGTTTGTCGATGTTGGTTCTTGGATCTATGATGGAGTAAGGTTAAGATTTCATATTCATTAATTAGGGATTTATATGTTGTGTGTTTCATAGACATCCTCTAACAACTTGGTAATACACTGACACTGAGTAATTATTGGTCAACTGTAGATCTAACTCTGAGTAAATAATATATTCTGATAATTCAGTTGAATATAGACTAATAACTCAGCGATGTAACAACTCTGTAATGCAATAACTCTGAGATGTATTATACAAAACCAACTCTGTATTATACAATAACAACTCTGAACGCACTAAAAATTGTGTAATACTAACAACTCTGTAATATACAATAACTCTGCTATATAGTTTACAATAACTTCGCTATCGCTCAGTTATTCATTGTCTATAAAAACCCGCGCAAAAATAAAAAATTTCGACTACATCTCATCGATTCAATCTTTAGTCCAAATGTCAATAATATCCCAAGCAAGAGCGCTTCTTGAAACATCACAACCAGAAGCAGCCCTCACGATCCTCTCACAACACCTTGACACAACATCCCCACAATTCCTCCTGATCTATGGAGAAACCCTTCTTGAAACTAATCAACTTGAACTGGCCTATCAAGTATTCACCCAAGCTTGTGACTTAGACCCCGAGGCAAGTTTAGGTGTTGAGAAGTTTTTATATCTAGGTCAGATCATAGGTGGCAATGATGGACTTAATTATATCAATATTGCCTTGAATAAATTATCCACCTTCTTACAAGATCCAACTTTAGTACCTCAAGATTTGAATTTAAAACCTGATCAAGTTCACCATTGGATAGTGGAAAAATTAAATTCTGGTATATTTAGTGAGATTGAAGTTTGGATGACTGATTTATGTATGGAGCCAGAAGCAGAATCTAAATGTCAAGAATTGATTGAATATTCATTATCTTTAGATGATACAAATCCAGAAGCATATTCTCTCCTTGCATCAATTCGAATTTCACAACAACGTAATGAAGATGCTATTTCTGCATTGGAGAAATCTTGGTCTTTGTTCCAATCAAAGAAAACAAAACTTGAAATGGCAGCTAATGAAGGAACAAACATTGATTCTTTTGAAATTGGTATGGAATATGTTGAATTAATTCAACCATTACTCACCCTCCTGAGATTCGCCATGGAGTTGGAACTTTACGACATGGCGATAGCCATAGCAAGTAATGTCCAAGACATAAATGAATCAATCTTGGATAGTTATTATCTTGAAGCATTAGCTAGTTTATTCAAGGCAAAACAACAAGTTGATAATACGGAACAATATCGAGATTTGGATATTTCAAGTTTGATTAAAGCTGGTGTTGATTTGAGTACAGTTAGAAGTTCACTTACTCTGGGGTATAAGATTATTAATAGTGATGCTGGAGAGGAATGTGATCCTGGATTAGTTGATCAAGTGAAGGAATTGTTGCAGGAATTGGGTGGACCGGTTATGAGTGAATTGATGCCAGGGAGGGAAGAAGAGGAGGAAAGTTGGGAAGAAGAGATTGAATCGGGGGATGACAACTGAGCAACAACTGAGCGCCAACTGAGCGTAGCGAAGTTGTAGCGAAGTTGTCTGGGGAATATTTACACTGCAACAGCGATATGTCGGAGATTACATAAGTAAACTTCACTTTCGCTCAGTTTACTTATAAGCTGAGAATATACAATTATTTAGTTGACTCTAATTATAGCAATAGACTTTTATAAACATACCAAGAACATAACCAAAATATGTGAATCTACCAAGAGAGAACAATAATGTACAAAATACCCCCTCAAAAATTAATAGAAAATTAACCAAGGTACGTTCATTAGAAGCAATTTGTTTATTGATTCATGAATTACTGACACCAATACGGGACCTTAACAAAGGAAATAACCACCACTTTTCTCCTCCTCAATAATAGCTCGTCGAAAGTGCATTTCAATATTAAAGGCACGGCTAGTGAATGCTATCGGGTTGAACCTTATCACTATGTGATTAAACCATATGGGCTCATTAACATTACGGTGATTTCCAAAAGATTAAAAGACCAGTTACCCGATGATTACCAATGCCTGGATATTTTCACAATAGAGGCTTTGCCACAAAAAAAGTTCTTTTGGGTATAAGATATCAAAATCATTCAAAACTGGACTTGGATATTTGTTTTTAATACATGTCCACTTTTTGAATGATTTGGCAATCCCATATCCAAATGAACCGTTTCTGCTGCAAAGCCTCAAATCATTCATATTCATTTGGTAATTGGTGCTTCAACTTTTGAGAAACCACGGTATTGTTCACGAGCCCATTAGGTTTGATCATACCGTGATAGAACCCGATACCAATCAGTAGCCGTACCTTTGATATTAAAATGCAATTTCGAGGAGTTATTGAGAAGGAGAAAAGTGGTGGTTATTTCCTTTGTGTATTGGTGTCAGTAATTCATGAATCAATCCAGAAATCAATAAAGAAACTGTTTCTAATAAACATACCTTTGAAATGCAAAACTTCGGGGACTGTTTGTAATTTCATATTTATTCGTTGAGTTAATGGTAAACAATTTGCAACACAAGAGAAAGATTTGTTTTGGAAGAAAAACCAATATTTGAAATATATAAAAACTACAAGAAAAAGGATATGGGGATTCCAATCCTTTTATGTTAATTCAGAATGTGAAGGGGCAAGAATTAACACGTTGACAAAGTAATTTAACACATAGCCAAAATAATTATTAATAACAAAGGTGGCAACAACGGAATATTAGCAATGGGATCTTAATAACACTGAAAAAATATTGGCAACCACGACAACGGAATGTTAGCAATGGGATCTTAATAACATTGAAAAAATATTAGCAACCACGACAACAGAATGTTAGCAATGGGATCTTAATAACACTGAAAAAATATTAACAACTATTCACAGCACCTACATATACGCCCATGCGGGTTTTACTCAAATTCAACACAGGAATAGCTGTATTATGCAGC
>JAKTZF010000033.1:0-21353 GCA_030705235.1 Spathaspora jeffriesii
AAGTTGATAAAATATCATTTATTGGTCATTCATTAGGTGGATGTGTTCAAACATTTGCAATTGCATATTTAAAAATTAATTTCCCTTGGTTTTTCGATCAAATTCAACCAATTGATTTTATTACATTAGCATCTCCATTATTAGGAGTTGCTAATGAAAATCCAACCTATGTAAACTTGGTATTACTGGCAGGATTTGTTGGTAAAACAGGACAAGAATTAGGATTGAGATATTTTGAAAATGATTCTAAACCACTTTTATTATTATTACCTTCAGGTCCTACCCATACAGTATTGAAAACTTTTAAAAGAAGAACAATATATGCCAATGCAATTAATGATGGAATTGTCCCCTTAAGGACATCTTCATTATTATATTTAGATTATAAGGCAATATCTCAAATAATTAATGGGGCAGATGAAAAATTAAATGAAGGTAAAAAACTTGATATTCAAACAATGTTATCATATTTCATGCCTCAAAGTAAAAGTGTATATCATAAATTTCAAACAAGTGATCAACTTAGTCAAGATGAATCAGTTACTGTTGAAGAAGGACAAGAAGAAGAAATTGGTATGATTCCCCCTTCAACATTTATGGATTCTGCAGCATCATTATTACTTCCTCCTTTACCACCCGTGAAATATATTCTTGATCCTGATTCTCGTGAAAATGTAATTATTCATGATAAAGTATATTTTAGACGAGATTTACCTAAACAACAATCTAGTTCAATGTTACCTGAAGATAGCTATTCTGGAATAATTAAAAAGAAATTCTTGGAAAAGACTGATTTTTCAAAATTTGAACAAGAAATTGCTCAAGAATATCATAAGAATATGGGATGGAGGAAAGTTATAGTTAAGTTAAAACCTGATGCCCATAATAATATGATTGTTCGAAGAAGATTTTCTAATGCATATGGATGGCCAGTAATTCAACATTTAGTTGATAATCATTTTGGACCTAATCGTAGTACTACTAATATGAATATAGTAGATGGTGAGACTACCACTGTTGAAGTAGATGAAGAAATAGATTTAAGAAGAATAGTTTCACGAGATTTAATTACTCGACAAAATAATGAAATTGATGAAGCTGTAACTGAAGAAGAACATGCTTGGATTAATTCAAAAGATAATAGTGAATCGTTGTTTGCTGTTGGAGTCACGGGGTTATTAGGTGAAGTTACTGAAATGATGGGAGATTTCCGAGAACAAATTTATAAATATAGTAGTATAAGTCCTCCAATTTCATTATCGCAATTTCTGCTGGCTATAAGTATTGTACCACCTAGTGGGAATGTTAATTCTACCAAGGTGGATGATTCACAATCAGATGTTGAATTTAATGAATCAGGAGATTTAGGAATGCAAGGAGTAATGGGGGATTTTATTTAGTTAATTAATAAGTATACAGGAATATCTATATATTGCCATCGGTTGTGCTACTCTCTTCTTCTGCTTCTTCTTCTTCCTCTTCTTCCTCTTCTTGTTCTTCCTCTTCCTCTCCTAGAGGAAACAACTCATTTATCTTATCTAGTATTCCTTGACAAATATCTTCATTGAATCTTTGATCACATTCTTCAACTAATGCATATAAAGTAACCATAGATCTTGGTAAACTATTTACAATTTGTAATTTTTCAACCTTCATTAATTCAAATTTATTTAAATGAACAACTAATTGTTTGAAATGATCATCAGTAATAATTGCCCCTGAGGGACTATGTTCAATATATGATAATACATCTTTGGTTATAACTTCTAAATTTAATCCACATGCTGTGAATCGTTTATTCTGTTTACCTCGTTTATCCTTTTGTAGTTCTTGTTCATCTTGTTCAGTGAATGTCCAGTTGTATTTTTTCTTTATTCCTTTTAGATGTTGGGCAACTTCATAATTTGACAAAAAACAGTCTCTTTCTTTAAGGATTTGCATGATAGAACTACCTTACCAAGTATAGTTTGAAATAAAACTGACTTGATATCGCATCTTATATTTTTTTAAAGTCGTGTACTGTACCGAGTTAACAATTGATTGTATACAGATATGTGTAAAGGTAAATGTAAATGTAAGTGGAAATGACAAGGATAATCTTACAACCAGGAAGTTTATCGCAACAATTTCCTGATGCTTCTACTTCCAACACTTATAGAATTCGTATAATAGCTCAAGTATTACAATATATTGTTGATAATTCAACATTAATATTAACTGAAATACCAACGTTAAATTCAAATGAATCTTTGAGTTTAACAATTAATATTTTCGATCAATTGGAATCGATACCTGGTGATGTAATTAGAAAGGGAACAATTGTTAATGTTGAAGGGTTTTATGATGGTGATAGTGTAAATGTTATTGATATTTATCCTATAAATGGTGCGAATGTTAATGTTGATAATTTACAAACAATACAAAAGTTGAATAATTTACCTAATTTTAATATATAAGGTACCTGCCTTGCTAATATATAACGTACCTGCCTTGCTAATATATAACGTACCTGCCTTACTAAAAGAGATAAGCACACTTGAAAACATTTTAACATATAATGTACATAAATATATAGAAAGTTTAATGAAGATGATGATCAATATGTTTAACTGGAGAATGTCCCAACTTATAACATCCAAATAATTTAGGTATAAACACTTCATATGAAGTAGTTGGAGATTTATAATCATTACGATCTACTTCAACCCGTAAAGTTGTAACAAGTGAGTCTGAATAAAGAGGGTATTTAACATGTCGTTCATTTGGCTCTTCTCCCTTTAAATAATCATGATCGGGATCTGTTTCAAGCAGGGGTTGAGGATACTTTCTTAATACTTGATCTGGTTCATCATTTACTAAACTTTGATACTTTTTCGATTGTTTAGCAAGAATTAAATCACTCCAATTTCTTCTATTTAAAAATTGTTTATTCTCTCGTTTATTCCCATTTGGTTCAGTTATGAAAATTGGTACAACATCTTCATCGGTATCTTTATTATACCGATGAATCCCACTTCTTCGATTAAGTAAATTTGCCATGGCATCTGGAGGAGGTTCATTTGTTACGGCTGAACTAATAATATTAAACATTAATCGTGGATCTTTTTCTGGGAAATCAGTAACATCATCATTTAATTCTTCAATATCTTCGCCAATTAATAAATGTGCATTTGGATGATGATGAAATTTAGATTTCATTCTTCCAATACAACCTAAGTGAACATCTCCAGATAAAATTGTAATTCTAATAGCATTTGTACATCCAAATTCAGTTAAATCGCGAATTAATTGATTCCGTTCAGCTTTATGATGTTTAGAACACCAATGATCATTCAAATCATCAAGAACTTCAACATCTCCATCAAATTCATTAACTAACCCTTTATTTAATACCCCCTTTTCTGCCAAATGACGTAAAGGTTTCATTACCGTAGAAGTTAATAACCATTCTAACCAAACTAATCGAGGATAAAATATCGGAACTCCCAACATTACAAGAACATGTTTAATATCAGGATTACCCTTGACTTCTTTAGTTAATCTTTGGAAAATCTTGGTATAACTTGAAGGATCAACAACTTGTTTCAATTTCCGTTCTGTTCTACAATCAACCCCAATCAAGGCTATTTCTTTACCTAATCGAATATAATTTGAATGGTTTTTTTGTTTAATATAAGGTCCTGATCTACTTCCTAAAATCCAAGAAGGATCCAGTTCATGTAATTTCTCTTCAGGATTGATTTGATGTTGAAAAATCATATAATATTTATAAGCAGTATTTCCAATTGCTTGAAATATAGGAGATTTCATAGTATGATCGGAATATGAACCAAACCCATCAATTATATCATGGTCATCATATATATTAACTTGAGGGATTTGCGACATTGCCAAGGGAAATAAAGATTGTAAAGTTCGTGCCTTTTTACCTTGCCAAAATCCTTTACCAAACCAATCCATATAATGTTGTAAATAATAATTTTCAAATTCTTGAATTGTTTCTCCTGAAGTTGAATAGGTATTTTTCTTAATAGGATTGTTAATCTCGGTCCATTTCTTTAAAGATTCAGATTCTAATTTGATAGAATCACAATATATTTGATCTCCTCCCCCCAACATAACATGATAATGTTGTGTTGAATGTTTATTTAAAATATCAAACCATAATGAAGATTTAAATTCATTTGCAGGAGCAGCTAATGAAAACCCATTACAAGAATAAGAAATTATATTCATTGATTCTTCAATTGCCGGAATATAAAATTGAAAAGATTTTTTAAAATGATTATTAATAAAATATTGGACTTTTTGTTCATATCCAACCATAATTAAATCAATTGAATATCTGAAAAATGAATATCCATCTCGTTCATAATATTTCGTACTGGGGAACTCTCCAGTTTCAAATTTCCCCTGTGATTTAAATTCTTCACTTGAAGGTCCAATTTTATATTTAATTGGAGGTGCTTGACCTTGAGGAGAATCTTTAATAACCAAGGCTAATGTTGCTCGATAATTAGGTTGATTGTTTTCATGGGTTGCAACTAATTTTATCATGGGCCCACAACTAACTTCAAATTCATCCAATTTATCTTCAGGGTCAATTGGTCGTTTCTCAGGTACATTCTCCCCACTTCTTTGGTTAATTGTTTGATAATCATCAACAGGAATTGGTTGGAACCAATCGTCATCTGTTGTTGCTGACATGTTATGAACGAGTTAATATAAAGGATACAAAGAAATTACTAAAAGAAGGAGTCAATAAAATAGTAAAACGAAAAAAATTTACTCGTGATGTTAATTTCAGGGTCCGTAAGATGAAACGACGTCATTGTCAATAATTAACGTCAAAACAATTTGAAGTTTTGATTGATGCTAAATTAGGAAAATTCGTAACCAACCCCGGTTACCGCGCGCAATGTGTCTCTCAGACAATAGTGCATCAAACAACCTAACCCTAACCCCTTATACTGTTTTCCCAGGTTTCCATTTGTTTACTGTTATGATGTCTGGAATTATCGTAATTGGCCAAGTCTAGTCTGTTATACGAAAGAATAAGAGAATTGTGAGAGTTTGATCAACTATTAAAAGTTCTCCACTTCTTTTGCGACCTAGAAAGCTTACGTTAACTTATTTATAAATTTGTACTTGGAAAGGATATACCTTGAATATTACCTCATTCTACTTTCCTAAATCCTTTTGTAATTATATATCAACTATTCTTGGGATATAATTGAAAAGCCCGTTTAGGAAACAAATGAGCCATTTTTGGTTTTCGTATTGTGTTTTTTCTCATTGGCTCACGGCTGAAATTCCAAAATCTTTGCAGCCAAGCACGTTTAGTTAATTAATAATCTCTTCCATGTAAAAAATACATCTACAAAAGAATTAGATATACTGTTAGAGAAATATTATATGGCCAACTTATAATCGTAATTATCTACTAAATGTGAATAAGATATCAAACTTGCAACGTTTCGGTTGTTTCAAGAAAGTCATTCTAAGGAATATACCAGTAATTAATATCTCCCAGTCAAATACATCCATGCTATTTACCACCCTTTATACAAGTTAACATAACAAGGTCTTGTAGAATATTAACATAACACTCTCTAGATAGTTCAGTCAAAAATAGAATTTCTAATTGTCTTGTATAAAATTTAGCGCCCCTTCTTATATTCTACAGTCCGGTACTCAAACACTTTTCAGGTAGTTCTTTGACAATTTTTCAGATAATATCATCTGCAATATGAAAAGAATAAGAGAGAATAAAATGAATCTAAAATATTTCTCCGCTTCTTTGTTGAACTTTATGCGAGGTGTATACTTTCCATTATCCAAAAGATTTGAGATTTGAGATTTACATTTTCCTATTCTAATTATTTAAATCTCTGTTGATTAGATCTTTCTGAAGTTGGTTGTGGGGAAAACCCTTGGACTAAAATTAAAAAGCCCATTTTTAAGAGAATGAAAAAGCCATTCTTGCGCATTATGAAATTTTTATTTTTTTTAAACAAGGACACAAAAGTTTGAACAATAAAGGATTAGAATAATTCTTGTAAATATTTAGTCATCCAACTCGTGTTTTCAAATAGATAATAAGAAATTTCAAGTTATGATTAAAAAGATAATCTATAATTGGTTCTTTTGTTGCTCTATTCTAAGTATATGTTTATCAATAACATTGTTTGATTACTGGATCTATTTCCTTGTTGATCCAAACCTGGGATCTATTACAAAGTAAACGATTTAGATTTAATACTGACAATTGCTTCTAAAAAGGCATCGAATTTCTGCCAAGGAATTCAAAATCCATTTTGGCAAGAAAAAAAACGCAATGGCAAATTTAAGGAAATTTATTAATGTTCCAGATTCAGGAAACAGCTTGAGTTATAGCCACATTAAATCTATTACCAAAACTTTTAACTACTTCCGTTCCGGATCTTTTATTCTTTGTTTTGAAAAAAAAAAACAATTAGAAAGTCTAAACTTTATTTCGTTATCTTTGCCTACTTGAGCATAGCCTTCATTCCATCATCTCGTATCTGTCATACTAATGCTTGGTATTTGTAATTCGCACTTCCCTTGAAAAGGGGCAAGCAACAATAACCACTACTCTTACTACTTCTAATTAGTAGAAGCAGTTTTAATGTGACGTCAAGGATGTGTTGCAAGATGTTCGTGAGGCTATGCCAGGCTTTTCTTTTATTTTTTTCTTTGCCTTATCGGTTGTAATTTCAGATACGTATCATCAACTGAGTGATATATGCCACATTTTGAGAATGGCTAAACCTTTGCATCCGTTAAAAAACGGGTGTCATATCTTCTGGACCCTATATCTATGCCTCGCAAATATCCCTCCCGGGGAGGAGGCTATGGTTAAACTTTCCTTTTTATGTACAGGTTTAAGCATTTGTACATAAAACTAACTTTGATAGGTTTGTCGAAATGACGTAAACCCAGAGAGTCACTACTAATAGAATTATAACTAACTAGTATTCAAGAAATGACGTATTAGTTCATTTGATGTAACTTAATAATTGCTTCACATATACGGATGGGGGCTTTTTGAAGGAACGCCTTTTACTAATTTTTACAGCCAAAAAAAATCGAAGAAATAATTGACCCAATGGTTAAATTTTGTGTAATTTCTTGTTTCTTTTAACATGACCTTTTTTCATCAGAAAAATTCATGCGATTATTTATTTTTTTTCTTGTTCCTTATTAAAAATAAAGGCGTTCCCTTTCGTCTCCCAAAATAAACTTACCATGTGTTGTATAGTTTTATATATAGCCAAGGCATTTTGCCATTAGTTTTTCAATTGAAATTTTATTGTCTTTATCCACTTGTTGTTATTCCAGTTCAAATTTAATTTATCGTCAAACACTTATTTGCGCACTTACTATCAAAAAGCCTCGTTTGATATTTAAATACCACCCCATCCCTTCGTCAGCATCATCATATTTTCAAACACGTGATTGACAGAACAAAGCGCAAAAACTAAGAACTAAAAATTCCAATACCCCATATAATAATAACTTAGAATTCCAATTTCAATTTAAACTCAAATTCAAATAACTCAAATTCCTCCTCCTTTAATACAATCATTGGCTGGACTTTTTTTTGCCGCTTTTAATATACTATTAGCCCCTCCTCCCTACTGAATATATAAATTCCCTGGGCTTATCCATCCTACTAATAATAATATCAAGATCTTTTTTGCTATATAAAAAGCCACCCATCCCCCCCTCGCTCCCCTCCACTGATACTTGCTTAGATCTATTTTTACCTGTTTTATATATCAGTTTTTATGACAACCATAATTTCTGCAATCACAACCACTGAAAGTCCAACTGCCACTAGATCGAATTCAACTACTTCATCAGGATTTTCTGATGGTTGTGCCATACATTCCCCTGGATTATCTCCAATAACATCGTCTAATACCGGCCCAGATCATATATCGGCATTGGGAAAGAAATCTGGTTATTCTAGAAGAGTTTCATTTAATAATTTAGAGCCCGATGATGATTCATCTATACCTGCAAACCAACCCATATATAATTTAAATCCTGGTGCTAACTATGCATTATCTACTCCTCAATCTTTAAGTTCAGGATCTCATACAGCCAATTTAGACACGGCATTTCCTTCATTAAGTAAAACCATAACTCCAACAACATATACCCCTAGAAAAAGATTAAAATTACCTGATCCTCCTGCAAAATCTATTCTTAAAAATCGAGTTAGTTTACAACAATTGGAATATAATGAAGAAAATGATTTATATGGAGAAGATGTTAAAGAAGGTGCCACGATAAATTATCATGAAGATGTAATGGAAGATGTTGCTGAGCCAGTTAATTCTCCTCCATCCACACGAAGGAAATCATATGCTGATATGTCATTTGAAGAGTTGGCAGCATTAGATCCTCAATATAATACAAAATCAGTTCACAATTTGGATAATTTTAAATTTGATAATCAAAAAACGTATTATTTATCAAATAAACGAAGTAGTATTGGTTCAACTGCTGCTGTGGCTGCAGCTGCAGCTCAATTGACTAAAAAAGTTGAATATCCTACATCAAATGAAAATAATTATAAATCTATAAGTTTAACGGTTAAACATAATGAATATGATTCTATAAAATATAATAGAACTTTGTTGACGGTTGTCTCAGGAAGAAGACATACTTGGAATGTTCCAGATTGGTTATTTTTAATTGATCAGAATGAACATTTAAATCATTCATTTCTTGTTGATGGAGATTATTTAATTATTGCCAGTTTAATTCCTTTGAAATTTTTAAAAGAATATGGAAATAAAAGAAATCGAATTTCAATGTATGATTATCTTTATCAAAAATGTTCAAATTTATTAAATTATTTTGCGGAATATTTTACAAAACTTGGCTTGAAATTAAAAGTTACTGTGGAATTTGTAACTGATAATGAAGAAGATTATGGTGGATTAAGTACTGTTAAAATTAATCGTGGAGAAAAATATATGTTGGAACATTTATTTAAACAATATCAACCTACAATTGTATTAATTGGTAATAAATCTTCCAATATGAATTTCAAATATCCTATTAAAATGGCTAGTACATATCAAGAATATTTGATTAGATTATCTTCATATATTATGAAATATTCCACAATACCGGTGATTATTGTTGGTAATACAACTTTAGCTAATAGAAGAAGTAATTGTACAACTCCTGGTGAAAATACATCTACTCCAACATTAAAATTTGAATTACAAACTCCAAAAATTACATTTTCTCAAGCATCATCAGAAGAGAAATTGAATCAAAGTGGACAATTTTCAGCAAATAATAGAAATGCTTCAACATCAACAATGTCATCAATTGCATCATATACACCAGATTTACAGAAAACTACCACGGATGAAGAAATTCGAAAACAAGAGTATTATCAAAATTTGCAAACGATTAATTCTCTTGAATATAGTAATGAGAATAAATATCAAGATTTAATGAAGTGTGTTTCAGATAATTCATTTATGGAAGCTTCAAATTATTTAATTGCCATCAATTCAAAAGATGATTCCTTAAAAGTTGATGACAAGATCCATGCAATATATAGAGGCAGTACATCACAAAGTGATGATCCTCATAATCATAACCATGAAGATCGTCCAATATATAAGGTTAAATCCTTGATTAGTTATGATCCAGAAGAAGAAATTAAACAAAAGAAACAACAACAGTTGAAAATGAAGAAATTGAAACGGACTAAAAGTAATGAATCAACTGGAGCAACTTCAACCCATTCAAGTTCAAATTCAACAATTAATGATACCAAATCAAAGAAATCTTCAATTTGGAAGAAATTAGGATTTAAGAAGTAATGATTTTTATATAGCATTTTTTTTGCATTTAATAATAGTAATTAGACCACCTATATTTATTCTGTTGTTGAAAGTGTAGAGATTGAGTCCTGCTTTACTTGAAGGGACTTCTCGGAGTTTAACTTCCTGTTTTTTCCGGCGTAAGGCAAGAACTTCTTGTGGAACACCCGGAATCAATCAGGTGAAAGTAATACATGCTAATTCATTGTAAACGGCTAAGGCGGTTTTATTGAATAAAAATATGATGCTCATGATGTCCTAAATATAAACAATAACAACAAATTTTATTTTTCACATGTTTATAGATCTTGTTTACATTGTTAAATTGTGTCAAAGAATTAATGCCACAATTCAGAATACTAATTTGCACTACAAAAATATAATAGATTTCCAGAGAAATAGTATTGCGATTTAAGTCTTGCAAACTTTTTGATATTAAGAGAGAGTGTTTGTGTGTGGCTGAGTTGATTAGATAAGATCACGGCTTAGAATGGAATGATTTGACTTCTTTTCAGGAATATTGTATCTTTGAACATCCGAACGTACCTAAAGTTGAGTTATTAAGCTATTCACTTATTGCAGTAATTCTTGCGCGGGATTTCTTCTCCCAGAGATCTTCAATGTGTAGAAATAGATCGTACTCTTACAACAATTACGTTGGGTAGGCTAACTGTATGAAGTCAAATACACTAGTATGTTTCAACAATTGGTAGGTTGATCGTATAAAGTACTGATAATTTCAACCCTTATTTATACAAGCATGACTAGAGTCACATCCTAACCAGGAAGTGAACCCGCCACATTTGATAAGGAAAAAAAATAAAAACAACTTGAAATTTCCATGTCGTATTTGTCACATTCACATACACCCCCATACCACCGATAACAAAATGTCGCAATGTGTAGTGATGATGTAAGACATCTAAGATGGGTTGTATAAAAAACAATATCTGATCCATGTTACATTATTATCTTGTCAATTCTTTCTTCAATTAACCTGGTTTCTTTGTCATATTCAACATGTTAGAAGATCCAATCCTTGCCAAATTACATACCCTTCCTCTGGAAATAATCCAATCTATACTTGATTATATTCCGACACAAAATCAAAAATCACTTGTTCAATTTAAATCATTTCGTAAATTTGTATTACCTAAATTATTATCACATGTACATATTTTGCATGGAAATGATGGTGGGTCAAGGATATTTCAAGATCAATTAAAGCAAGAAACTCATGACCCTTTTAAACCAACTAGTGAATATAGTCCAATTTGTGAATATACTGAATCGCATAATATAATTGAATCAACACCATTAATCCTTGCCAATTCAATTTCTTTAATTAAATTAGTAGAAAAATATCAAATTTATCCTTCATTCTTACATTTTGAAGATCATTTATCATTTTTTGAAACTTTAAGTTCGGCTCCAGAAATAATTGCCAATGCAAGACTGGTATCTTTACGAGTATTCAATTTAAAACCTAGAGCTCGTAATAATGGTTGGTGGCTGATACTTAATCTGATATGTTCATTACCTTTTAATATCAAAGTCTTAGATTTGTTTTATGTACCAATTGATGAAATTATATTCTCTTCAAGTTTACAAGAATTAAATTATAATGGGAAAATAAGAGATATCCCCCTGGTATTTCAATCACTTGTACATTTAACTAGACTTAGTTTGACTGGTGTACATATTCCACAACAAGAATTGGCATTTCTTGGTGATCAAATTGAATATTTATATATAAGTTTGAAAATTACTCAAGAGAATTTACAATTACCTAAAAATTTAATTGAATTAAGAATTTTTTATTCCAGTGTGGAATATTCATTTGAATATACAAGTTTCTTATTAAAATTCCCCCATTTGGAAAATTTCCATAGGTTTGAATTTGCATGTGAGGAATTAACCAATTTAGCTAAATTATCAATGCCTATTTCAATGCAGGAACTTGTTCTCACAAGATGTAATAACTTATTCTTGGTTGATAGTTTAGATTCATATATCAATCTTAAAACATTTCAATGGCTTGGTGCTTTGTTATCTCCAAGTTTCTATTTGTTAAGTGAAATCCCATCATCTTTACAGACATTAATTATTGATCATGATAATTCGAAAAATCTGGCAATGTTGAATATATTAGCCAGAGCAATTCCTCGATATTTTTATAGTGCATATGGTGGAATGTATACATTTAGAATTGGTAAGGAATTTAAATTACCACAAACGTTGAAACAACTTACAATTAAAAATTGTCAATTTGTCGATATTAATTGTCAAGAATTAATATTACCTCAACATTTAAAATCTTTGACATTAACAAATTTAGCTGGATTTGTTAATTTTGAAATGTTTAAACTTCCAAACCTGATTACTGAAATTAATTTCTCTCTGATGAATATTGAACTTATTGATAATGTAATTCTCCCTGAGAAATTACGCAAATTGTTTCTTGATGATAATAAATTAAGAAGAACTGAATCTACTAATCTTGGACAATTAAACAAACTAACAACTTTAAGCTTAACGGGGAATAATTTTGATAATAGTTGTCGGTTTGCATCAGATTTACCCAACAGTATAACCCATATTCAATTAAATGGATTAGTTATATTAGGAAAACTTCCATGTGATAATATAAAACATTTAATATTACCTCTGCTGATTGATATAAGTTCATGTTTAAATTTTAATGATAATCTTGAAATTTTACAAATTAAACATTCTTTTGCCTTTGTTGATCATAAGTTTAGATTACCTAAACGATTAAGAGTGTTTATTATAGATGATATTTCAAGATTAACTATGCGTGATTGTCAATGGTTGGAACATTTACCTAAGAATTTACGAGAACTAAGAATATCAGTAAAGGAAAATTGTAATTGGAGAACTCTGGATTCATTTACAAAGATTAAGTTCCCATTTAGTTTAAGATATTTACAGTTCAAAAATTTAAACATTCTGAAGGAAATTTTTAATAAATTTAATTTCAAGAAATGTAGGAAATTAAAAATTATTCAAATTGAACTGGGGGATATTCCTGAGATAAATTTAAATAAATTTCCCAAATGTTTAAATGAACTTTGTTTAAAAAATTTAAAAACTTCAAATTTTATTGGAAATTTCACGAGATTTAAACAATTGAAATCATTATATTTATCAGGAAATAAATTAAGAAAATATGTTCATTGTCATGATTTCAAACTCCCTCCAACAATTGAAGATTTAAGTTTAATGCAATGTAATTTGAAAACTATACAAATTAGTAATATTCAAGAATGTAAAGAAATGCGTCAAGTTAATTTATCCAAGAATTCATGGATGGATCCAATAAAAGTAGCCAATGTTGCTCGAGAATTTAATAAAGTAAGTCAAGAATTTTCTTGTGTTTTAGTTGATGATATAATAATGGATGATGATTTAACATTAATGAAACGAAATTCTCGAATATCAATTAATTTTTTGGCTAATAGTGGTGAAGATTCGAAGAATTATTCCTTGATTTATTCTTGTCCGACAGGACAACCTTCTCCTGAATATGAATCTGATTCTGATATAGAAATGAATTAAATAGAGATGTTTTATCTAGAATAGTATGTTCAAGTAGTCAAAAAGCCTTTTTTCGCAGCCATTACTCTGTTTTTCCAATCAAGCAAACAAAGTTAACCCTAACTATTCATATTCTTTACTTCATAATTTGGCTGAAAGAGGTTTAAGCTTGTTGCAAAGTAATACGCTATTTACAAAGACTTTACCAAATTTCAACTATTTGTCGACCTACGATAAATTTCTGATGATTTTTGACATAATTTATGACAAATTATTTTCAAAATTCTAATTCAGATAAATAATCATTAATACCATTCTAACAAGACAGTTAACCATAAAAAGACAATTCTTACATACTGATACCTACAATTCATCAAATTAACCCAATATATATCAAATATCTTCAAAAAATCCCGGGAATATTTACGTCCATGGGGAAATCCCAATATTTTCAACAAAAATATATCACGGGCGTGTGGCGTAGTTGGTAGCGCGTTCGCTTAGCATGCGAAAGGTCTCCGGTTCGACTCCGGACTCGTCCATTTATTTTTTAATTTTATCAAAAGGTATTGATTTAATGTTGTATTGTGTTAGTCCTCGGAAAGTACTTTGTGTTTTTGTGATGAGATTTGGGACATTTTTTTTTTCGGGTTTTTGTGCGCGCGGTTTGAAAAGTTGCATCGGTGAACATTTGCGACGGACTGTGTGAAGGAATACAAGTTGATCAAATACATAGTTTGTCGCTTATTGGATTGTTTTATGAATGTTTACAAGTAAAACTGGCATCATAGTGAAAAATTCAACCCTAAGATGTCAGTTCTTGCTTCAAATGTGACTTGTCATTTTCTTCCAGAGTAAATTACAGAATCTCGGGGGTAAATTTCAGAACTGACTATACCCCCTGTATTTCAAATCAATATTCTCCCCATGTAAAGTTATACGCCTCATCTAGCACCCAAACAATGTATGTCAGATCGCTTTACCAAACATCAAAATTAACCCCATTAAGACAGATTCGATTCTATGCCACGCGATCGGAACATGATTCCCCGTTTAAACATCTTCCCAAACAGCAAAAATGGATCAATTGGAAAACCACGAGTTTTTTCTTATTATTCGGGAGTTATTTAGCATATAATGAAACATTATTTAATTATTATGAAGAATTCACATCATTAAATGAAGATGACCCTCGATTTGAAATCTTACCTATGCAATTAGAATATAAATTGAAAAACTTACCAATATATCAACAATTAGTACATCCCAAGAATTCCCATCAATGGTATAAATTACTGAGTTGGGAGAATTTAGATCGGAATATTTTAGATAATCAATCGCCCATTAAAGATCAACAAGAATATCATGAGCCGACATTGACGAATAACACCTTGGCTAAACCAGGTGGGATTTTAATCAAGCCTGTGATTTTCCATAATATTAACACGGACGAGGGAGTGACGATTGTTCATGGAGGTTATAGATTATGTGGATATCCGTTTATAATCCATGGTGGGATAATTGCCACGTTATTGAATGAAACATTCAAGAGAAACGCATCCTTATCGCAATCAACAACATCGAATTTAAAAGATGATTTTAAAGTTGAGAATTTAACTATAAATTATAAAGCTCCAACATTTGCTAATCAATTTTTAATTGTCAAGACTAGAAAGGCGGAAAGTGATGTCAATGACGATAAGACGATTTTATTGGAAAGTGTGATTGAAACTAAATCTGGTAAAGTTTTGGTTAAAAGTCAAGCATTATTACATGATACCGGGAGAGCCACCAATCGAATTAAAGCTGAGGAGAAGAAATCAAGCAGGTGGTGGTAGTATTTGACAAGAGTAGAGCCAGGATGTAGTGGTAATACTGGGTCAAGAGACAAGAATCGAGAGTAAGCCAAGTAGGGTAATATTTATCCGCATAACAAGAGTCAACCGTTGAAGTTATTACTATATAGCCAACAATATAAATTCGTAAACCTAGCAAGCTTTGTGTAGATACATGTACCTCGGTGTAGAAACAAAGTTTATGCTATTTTTATATCATCGTGAAATCGCCGTATGTTCGCCGAATAATTAATGCATGAACCGTTGTCTCTGTAGCAATGCATAGAACATGCAGCAAACAAAAAAATAGTAGATTGTTGAAAACGGGAACCAACAACGAGGTGGAGGAGAGAGGGGGAGGTAATATCTATACAGAGTAGGGGGTCTATGTAAATGTTATGCTTGAAAAATTTGTAACTGTGAAAAGAAAATAGGAGATGCGCATATGCATCAATATTGTAAACAATGGAATGCGCATGATAAAAGAGATAGTGTCATCATATATGCATACCCCCATTTAGCCAATAAGACTTAAAATCTCGCCTGATAATGATGCCAGATCGGGGATGAAGGCTTATTCGCCGAGGGATTTTTTTCGTTTTGTGAAAATGTTGCCGTACTTAACAATCGGACCGGGGGTGGCCTATATTAACATGAGAATCATGCATCAATAAAACGGTTATTTTTTTGGGATAATATTATTTTGGAAAAATAATAATAGGAAAAATTATGAACACTGAATAACAAACTATTTTTTTAGTGTTCCTGCGACTAGAAGGTAGAACCTAATTGGGGTTGAATAAGAATTTGTGTAATTATGGTCATGAATTATTCATTCAAGTTGAATATTCAACAATAAATCGAAAAATTGTTTTTGGGGATCTTACCCCTAAATTTGAAGCGCAATGAATATTTTTTCAACATTCCAAGTTTGTTATTTTCTTTGTGCCAGATCTAGCAATTGTAAGATTATCGTTTCTTAATTTTAATCTTTGCAGTGCAGTAGGTTGCTTAGTTAATTATCATTATATCGTAGAAAGAACAGTTATGGTAAATCATGAATGAAATAAAAGGGTTCACTAGGAGAATATTGAAAATATCGAAATATCGAAGTTAAAATATCAAAAAAATCAAAACATAAAAATAATACGAGAATAGAACAGTACATTAAAAATACCTTCCTTATTCTTTCTACATTTGAGAATATTCTATATTGTTTAATTATAATTTTTGAAATATATCGGGTTTTCTTCGTGGACGATATTCTTCCGGCCGAGTCTACAAAAGTAGTTAAATACGGAGTGGGTAAATTTATCCACTTGGGATGAAAAATTTTTAGAAATAATTTCACGTTTCTTTATCAAAAGATTCGATGTTGAGAACATTCGAATAATTCACAAAACATATTTCCGCTAACCTATCGTTAACAACTATTTTCTAAGGAATATTGCATGAACAATGGTATGCAGACATTTTTCTGTTTTATTTATTTCAAGCAACTTGAACAAAAAAAAATATTTGGAGATTCATTGACAGCGGTTTATTGTGGGAAGTTTCGATATATTTTTTTTATGGTTATTGTTACCACAATAATAGAAAGTTGGAGAACAGATGCGTTGGACCCTGTAGCTGGAAGGTGGAATTCTATTTCCACTAGGAAGTGTTGAGCGTTCTATGGGTTCATTGTCGCACGTGGGGGTGGGGCGAAGCGGTATTGTTCTGATATAACGCTCTTGTGACTAAAAATTTACCTGATGGATAAATGTCTCAAATGTGCTAGTTAAAAAAATATGTAGGGATATTTCAAGTTGGGTTTGATTAGTTATCATGATCAAGACTAGACCGATAGTCTCCTGACTCTGCTTTTCTTTTTCCTGTTTTAATTTATTTTTAGGAAGGTTGGGATTTATTATTTATCATGAATTATTATTTTAAAGTTACGAAATTTTCATGTAATGAATATTTATGTTATTAATATGACACTGCCCCTCTCAAGTGTATACATGTTAGAAGTGCATACATGTTAGTTTTAGAATGGTTTAGATTAAGAAGTCTGCAAAAGATGAAAATTAAAATGTTTGTAGAAAGATGATTTATTTTTGCACGTTTCAGTATCGGCTCACTATAGTTTCATTATAGTTTTAGTAAATTGGTAATTTCATGTATGAAGTTGCCTCATTACTCCTTTCAGAGATCAGACATTTTTACTGATTTAGAAATATTTACGATTTAGAAATGTTTACTGATTTAGAAATACCAAGAAAAGTGCGTTCTAGAAATGATTGTCATTAACAAACAAGTAATATTCTATGTAACTTTGCATATCAAGATAGACAAATGGAAGTATAACGGATAATCTGATTTTGTGTAGTGATTAATCTGCAGGTTAAAAATGTAATGTTACATATTTAATTTTTCATTGAAAAACAAATTGGTAGACAACACGACCTGGAATATCTTCAACTTTACTTATTAGACATCTAGATGAGTGAATTAAAAGAAGTTTCTGAAGAACCTTCAATCGAACCACAAGTTCAAGAACCAATTGAAGCACCTGAATCTCACTATTCCACACGTTCAAAACAACGTGCAGTACAAGATGAACATGATTTCCAATCGAAATTAAAACAACAACAACATAATGTGATTGTCCATCCTCGATTAAAACCCATTCCTTTCAAAGAACTGGATCTTACAAACAAACCCACACTTTCACTCAATGAAATAACCACGATTAACGATGTTAAATTCTATCAATGTGAAGAATTACCTATAAATAAACGAGGATTTAAATATAAATCATGTAAACCAAATCCTGAATTCCCCGGGAATTTATATTCAACTACAGATATACCACCATATCGAGTATGTATTGATTTATTTGATCGTTCATCAGGGTTGATTTTCGATGAAGGATTAACTAGTGTTTCTACAATACAAGGTTGGAGATCAGGACGGGCCAATGTAGGTATACGTGAAGGAACATATTATTTTGAGTTTGAGATTGTTAACTCAGGGGAGAATAGTCATGTGAGGATAGGGTTGGCGAGACGGGAGGCTAGTTTGGAAGCTCCCGTGGGGTTTGATGCTTATAGTTATGGTATTCGAGATATTACAGGGGAGTTTATAACTACTAGTCGGAGGAAAAGTATTGTTGTTGATCAGGGGTTTAAAACTGGCGATGTTATTGGGTTTTTAGTTGAGTTGCCCAGTTTGGAACTACACAAGCAGGCAGTGAATGAATTTGTTGAACAAGTAAAGAGTATTCCTAAACAACAACCAAAGAAAAAGAGAAAAACGGCAACAAAGATTGAGAACTTACAAGAGAATGAAAAGTTTAATGTTTATGATAATATAATTCGCGATCAGATTCCTATTAGATATAAGAATGCGTTATATTATGAACAATTTGAATATACAACTACAAAAACCATGGATCATTTACTTAATCCAATAACAGTGTTGGGAGAAAAGGCCGTATTGGAAAATGACGACAAGACAAAATCAATACCAATAATCCCCAATTCTAAAATCACAATATTTAAAAATGGAATTGAACAAAAAGTTCCAATCAAAGATCTTTATTCTTTTTTACCTACAAATCTTGAACATAGTGAAGATTTAAATGTTTCTGCCAATTTAAATCAACAACAAAATCCAAATTATAGAAATAGTGATGATGGAACTTTAGGGTATTATCCTATGTTATCTACATTTCAACATGGAGCAGTAAAGTTAAATCCAGGACCTGATTTCAAGTATCCTCCACCTTATGGCAATCCACTTTGTTCCAGGTATGATGAAGTTGTTGTTGAAGAATGGTTATGGGATATTATTGATGAAGTTGAGGCGGAATATTTAGATAGTTTTGAATAGGTTATATTGTAGTTGGACCAATTGTTTCAAAGTGTTGTTGATCAGATTGATTATTTCTACAATAAACATCATAACATTTAATATGGAAACTTGATTGTTGTACTTTACAACCTAAAGTGACAATCTCTTTACATTGACCACATACTAATACCTTGTCTTGATGTCTATCAATTAAATAACTCTTTAACTCTGTAATTGTTTTAAGACTAAGAATTATTCTATCATCAAGAGTGATTTCAAACCAACCATCATCAACCAATCGATCAACTAAACTAGCAGCATCTTTTAAAGATTTATTCAACACATTGGCGATTTTCTGATGGACATTAACTTTGCCAAGGGAGAATTTATAACTTGAAGCTTCAATTATATCATCAATTATTTGTTTGATTATTTGTAGCTCACCAGGGGTGTATACCGAGTTTTGTTTGATTATCTCGTCAACTACAGTGTTGATGTAGATATATACCAATTCCCCTGTTTGTTGATTGTTTCTTCGTTCAATTTTAAATCCATGAGGTGTGATTTTGGAATTAATATCAGCAAGGTATTTATCAAGTTGTGATTGATCAGAATTTGACTGAATGAGTTGGAATGTTTCGAGTAGTTCAGACTGGTATATATATTTGCATGATCGGATATGAGTGAGTAACACTCTATGGGTTTCAGTATATTCACTCATACTGTCAGTAGCTCAACGCGTATGAACAAACAGACAGTCAGACAGAAAAACTGACAAAAAAATTCAGACGCAAAAAAAGTTGCAAATAACCGCCAAGATATTCTTAACCACAATGACACTATATCTATTCCTCCTATTATTATTCATACTACCACTGTCGTCATACGAACTTGACTCAGATGAGTCTGATTTGGAATTAGACAAATGTAATCCATTAACTGATAATCAATGTCTTGTCACCAATGAAGCATTATCTAAATCTATATTTGAAACCTTTCAAACTGGAACGGAATATTTCGCCATTACTTCAAGTAGAAATAGAATTAAATTTGATAATCAAGGATTACACCTAACTATCAAGAAAATGTATGATAATCCTGCATTAATTTCAAGTTTTTATATAATGTATGGTAAAGTTGAAGTTGATATCAAAGGTGCATTTGGTCAAGGTATAATTAGTTCATTTTATTTACAAAGTGATGATTTAGATGAGATTGATATTGGCGAAGTATTTGGAGGAGATCCTTATGAATTTCAAAGTAATTATTTCATAAAGGGGAATGTATCAACTTATGATCGAGGTAGATATCATAAAATGTCAAGTTCTCCCTTAGGAAGGTTTCATAAATATGGTATTGAATGGAATCCTGAGAATATAACTTGGTTCTTGGATGGAAATAAAATTAGAGTTGTTAATAAACGAAATAAATATGGATTTCCTAGTTCTCCTATGTTTATTAAGTTTAGTTTATGGGCTGGGGGGGATTATTCAAATGATATGGGGACAATTGCCTGGGCAGGAGGGGCAACCAATTATGATGAAGGTCCATTTACAATGACAATTAAGAATTTATATGTTGAAGATTATTCTCGGGGAGTATCATATTCATATGGGAATTTACCTGGGAAACAATGGTTGGATTTAACTTCAAATGGGGGTACGATATATCTGATTGAAGAGAAAACTAAGACAAAGACTAAGAGTAAAACTAAAATTGCAAAAACTCAATTGGTAGAAATAACTGGAACCAGGGAAATAACCACAGTTACAACTGGATTATATCAATTACCAATTACAAAGTTTTCCACAACTACACTTGCAAGAAACAATACCAAGACTCATGCATTATATACTACAACTATAAGTATTACTAAACTATTAGATAATAATGATGTTGTATATTTAAATACCTCCCTGTCGCTACCAGTTGTGCATAACTCCACATCAATTGATAACCAATTTATTCAAGATACAGAAGAAGAAGATATAAAATCAGGAGTATCACATGTTGATTCTATCCCCATTGCTTTGCTATGCATTGGTGTATTTCTGATTATTACTTGGTTATAAAGAGTATCACCTGATGAAACAGCTCGTGGCAAGCGAAAGGTCGTGTACATTTGCACAACTCCGGCTTTTTTTACTCCGGCCGAAATTTCAGTTTTGTAACAAAGAGATTTGAGAGAAGGGGGAGAAAAGTGCCATCTGATGATTAACTAATTGTTCATTTATATAGTTTATAC
>JAKTZF010000034.1:0-21291 GCA_030705235.1 Spathaspora jeffriesii
ATTTTTTTTATATTATTTATATATTTTCAATTCTTCAACAGGAAAAAGCAAACAGAAAGAGATATTTTAGTTTTCAAAAAAATCAAAAAAAAAGAGAGAGTATGGATGATGTGGAAGGTGGGTAAGAAGATGTTATAGATATACATCTGCATGTATATATTATGACTTGCACAACATTGAATTGATTTCCAACAAATCAACTTAGATCGATTTTAGTTAATTCGCAATTTAAAAATCGAACCAAATTTTAATCCTTAACTGTAGTGATTTTGGTAAAACTTAACCAGGAATTGGTCAAATCGTAATAGTGCTACTGTAATACCACACTATATTGTGGTTTAATAGAGGGATCTAGTTTGATTGCCAGGGATACCCTATCCCGGTTGGGTGTTCAGATTTCCTGCACCCCCTAACCCTATAAATACGAACAAACATTCCAATTGGTATTCATATTTACAACTATATGGGCACAATATTAGATACAATACTCTTAACATCAAGGAATACACCTCCACCAAGAAGGAAAGCAGCCATAGTAACATAATCTGCATATTTGCATATGGTAGCACAACATATATTGCCTCCACCGAATTATGCCTCCACTGTTGCATTCTGCATCCTCCTCCACATTGAATTATGAACCTGATTGAAATTTTCAGAATAGATGTAAGCTATTGATATTTGACGAAGAATAATAGAAATGCATTTGAGATCCTTTTATAGATAAACTAAGTTTGGTTGGGTTTTTGAATGACAGCATCACTCAATGAACTAATACAATATTAATATAGGTATGCCATGCATATTTATAAGAGGTTATAACTGTGCTGGACTTTATAGTATGGTATAGGATTTGTGTTCTGACATTGACTACTAGAAATTGCAAGACTTGTTATTGTATTGATGTCTTAGAGTTAGTTGCATCACTCCTTAATGTACCTTTCTCTGCTTTCCAATTTAACATCACTTTCAACAATATGCAGTATTGTATATAATTCGTTTATTAAGTAGTATAGACTCTTGAATAAGCATTTGGGTATGTAATGAAACAGGATTGTTTGTAACTGTCTCAATCTTATAGCATCATGATGTTAGATATTAATCAAGCTTTGTGGTTTACTACAAATTAGATAGCCAAAATTTCAGGGTACATAGACTTGCATAGACTTCTAATATATCTGCTGTTTGAATTGCAACAGCATATCTCAAAACCATACAGCCTTAATGGTTAAGTCTTGCGAGATTAGTGGATTGGCTATTGCAATACAATATTCGTCAGTAGACAGCTAGGGAGTTGTTATACATACTATGGGTAAATATGTACTATATTCGGAGACGTAGTTCCGATTCAAGCATACTAGAGTATTACTATGCTTTATTATATGCCAAGAAGTATAAACACATTAATACTAAAAGCTGCGAATATTGTCAATTCTGTCATGCTTATTGTCACTTCCGAGTTGAAAATATCATGTTGTTTCAATTTAATCATTTCTATACTTTCCTTTGTTACTTCCATGTCAATGTATTTACAATTAATGTTATAATCAACATTGTTTAAAGTTGAGTTTAATTTCATTTATATTTACAGTCTCTATTGTATTAAACAACGCCTCCAAAAAATAAAGGTTGGCCCAGAATTCTCAATTGAAATTCGGTAAAACAAACCACCAATTTCTTTTACAACTTAATTCAGCAGTTTGCGTAAGTGTTATCAATACTCATTGGTTATTTCACATCTTGCTTATAGTTAACCAGGAAGTGTTGATAATTGAAACATCAAATTTGTAACCAAAAAAAAAGAACAGAATTAATAGTGGAGAAACTAACAACAATCAACACCTACATGTAACTAGAGTTCATCATGTCTAACCAATCGACTCCTAGGATTCAAACTCCTATTGACGATGATGATCTTATATTCCATAAACCAATATTTGAATCAACACCTTTACTGCTTCAACCTTCTGACCGGTCGATATCCCCCCGCGAAATCCCTGATCAATCAAGATTAACCTTACAACAACAACTGCAACAATCTTTAGTCCTGCCAAAAGAACTCTCGCCCGCCACATCCAACCCGTCAATTGCATCTCCAGTTCCTATCCATTCCCCACAACGAATCCCAAGACCCTTGGATATAACCAGCATACCTGATGTAATGACCCAACAACTTAAACCACGCACATATGGCACTTCCCCTACTCACTCTCCACCTCCATCTCCCTTAAAGCCAGTATCACCTCGACCTATAGTGTCAATGGAAGAACAGATTGATTTGAGATTAGCATCGGCCAATAATCCTACTATTGTTATGGAATTAGATCTTGATGGGAATATTCGATATATTAGTAAGAGTTGGGAATATATTGTTGGTACGACAATTCGCAAGATTATAAATTGTCCGATTTCAAAAGTCATCATTGGTAATAATGATGAGGATTTTAAAGTGTTTAATAATGCCATTGATCAAATGATTAGAGATGATTGTAGTTATAAAGTTAAGTTTATTACTGCTACCAATAATGCACCCAGGATGAACCCTAGTGAACTGATGAAAGAAGAAATTGAAATGTATGATGATTTGAAACGACTTTTAAGTCAACCAGGAGATGTCAATCAACAGGATGAAATTGCCGAGATTAATTTAACTCCTGCGAATTCTGAAGTTGAATCTCATATTGAACTACCAGTAGAAGATTATATTCCTGGATATTTAAAATCAGGATCTCGAGCAGTTAGAATTAGGGATTTACAAGATGATCAAAGTATGAGTTCTCAAGAAGATACCTTGAGTCAATTAAGTTCGGAATTATCCAATGATGGAGGTGTGATTGAATTAGAAGCCCAGGGGATCTTAATCCATGATGCCAATACAAAGTTACCTAGTCATTCAATGTGGACAATACGACCTTTTGTTCATATAAATCTTGATTTAACCTTGCCGAGTGGGTTGATTGATTTATTAGGGTTTGGATCAGAGATTTTCGAAGGTTATTTAGTTAATTTAAAAGAATTGGCAATAATAGATGAAGAATCAGTACCACAACCGAAAACTGTATTATGTCGGATTTGTGAATCTAATTTCCCAGCTTGGTTTATTGAAAAACATTCAGATTTATGTATATTGGAACATCGAGCTAAAGAGAATTTACAACAATGTCATGATTCAATTAGTGAACAACGAGATTTAATAATTAAAATAGTTGAAAGTTTAACATTACAATATATCCCTACATCTCAACCAATCTCACCATCTTCATCAATATCTTCTTCATCTTCTACTGAAAGTATACCTATAATGTATGATTATAAGGGGATACCATTACCTATTGTAGGAGATATTATAACTCCATCACCGAAATTAGCTAATAAAGTATTAACCAAGAATTTCCAAGCGAAAAATGGTAATTTAATTCCGTCAAAGAAATTCCCCTTTGGTATACTTGAAAAAGTAATTGATTTATGTGATGAAGCATTATTAGTTAATCCTCCAACAACAAATGATGAACATATTCTTGAATTTTCACCAAGTTCAGAAAAGGCATTAAGTAATGTAATTGCCCGACCTCATTTAGAAACTTCAGATTTAGCCATTCGACAAATTATAGATGATACACAAGCATTAATTGATGATAAAATGGAAACACTTTCTAGATTGATTTCAATTTTACAATATATGGATAAAATCAATAAAGAAGTTGATGAGTTAGTATTGAAAACCGTCAGGGAAACCGTGGATAAAATCAAAGAACAAACCATTGAAATTGAACCTCCAGCAAGAGTATCAACTCCAGATATAGGATTATCACACCCATTAACATTTGCCCCTAGAGGATCAACCCTGGTAATACAAGCACCAAGACCTTCTAAAAGTCGAGCTAGTCCTGCCTCGGAATTATTCCTGCCGTTTGATAGTGTCATCACCCCACGAGATATCTTACTTAATCGAGAACATAAACGAACTAGTGAAAGTGGGAATTCCCTGGCATCACCCATGTCGATTGTCCGTACGGCATTGACGCATCATTCAAGTCATTCTCTGGGGAATAATAACAATTCACGAGATTTATTAGACTCAATTCAAAACTTGGATTTATCCAAGAAATCCCTGGAAAACAATTCAAATTTCTCCTCGCCAAGACGTCATTTATCTCCAGCTCCATATGTTGAAAAACTGAATTTATCAAGTTTTCAAAAAAATATAAGATATACTCCTGTGTCATCACCTTTAATCACCCATGAAGAACCTGAACATCGCAAAATCACAAAATTATCCCTCACTACAACCGATGTATTTGGAACCACGGCACCTATAACTCCACAACTGGTATCGGTGGCGAAATCAACAGCACCATTATCACCCTTGCTTGTATCGGCCACATCGCTGTCTAAACCATTAACCGGGGGTGGTGTACGAGATTATGAAATTATCAAACCGATCTCTAAGGGGGCATTTGGATCGGTGTTTCTTGCAAAGAGGAAACTCACGGGTGAATATGTTGCGATTAAATGTTTACGTAAACGAGATATGATTGCCAAGAATCAAGTACTTAATGTGAAACTGGAACGTGCCGTGATGATGCGACAAACGGATTCTCCATTTGTGGCGCAATTATATAGTAGTTTCCAACTGCGAGATTATCTTTATTTGGTGATGGAATTCCTAGTTGGTGGTGATTGTGCCATGTTAATCAAAACATTGGGAGTTTTAGGGTTAGATTGGTCGGCGCGATATATTGCTGAGATTATTATTGGCGTTGATGATTTACATAAACGTGGGATTATCCATCGAGATTTAAAACCAGATAATATTTTAATTGATAAAGATGGACATTTGAAATTGACGGATTTTGGATTATCGAGATTAGGTGTTATTGGAAGACAAACCACCCATCGTAAAAGTAGTACTAATGACCAAGGGATTGAATTGTTTAGAAGTAGTCTTGGTGTTGAATCTGGATTACATGAATTCCATCATAAGAGAACCAGTTCAGGAACTCCATTTACATTATCTCCTACGATTGAACATGCAAAATTACATTCATTACAACATCAATTGAGTTCACCTACACTTTCATTCTTGGAAACATTTAGTGGGTCTACCCCAAGCAGTCTGGCATTGTCTACCCCGATAGGTGCATCACAACATGCAAGTTCATTTGGGAATGTGTTTCCTCATCGAAGTTCATTACTCAAGGGAAGATCGAATTCAAGTGGATTAGATTCACCAGTTTTGAAACCCATAATCCCTAGGACGAATTCGGAATCTTCATTTGCAATACTTGATGAAGAATATTCTCATGGATCAGGATCATCTTCAGGAATAGGTGCTGGTGTTAATTATTCATTATTTGACCCACAGAATGAACATGAGTTCAAGAAGTTTGTAGGAACGCCGGATTATTTAGCTCCCGAGACGATTGAGGGGATAGGTCAGAGTGAAAGTTCAGATTGGTGGAGTATTGGATGTATATTATTTGAATTTCTTTATGGATATCCACCATTTCATGCGTCAACTCCCGATCAAGTATTTCGAAACATCCTAGAATGTAATATTGATTGGCCAAGATTACCCCCTGAAGAAGATCAAGAATTTTGTTCACCCGAAGCAAAGGATTTAATCATGAAATTGCTTACACTCGATGCAAATGCTAGACTTGGAAGTCATGGAGCTAGTGAAATCAAATCTCATCCATTTTTCAAAGATATTAATTGGGATACAGTATTTCAAGAACCCGCAGCATTTGTACCTATGCCTGATGATCCAGCCCTGACTGATTATTTCGACCCTCGAGGTGTGGGAATGGTTAAATTCCCCAAGGATGATAGTGATGAGGAAGAACGTGAAGGTGGTGAATTTGGTGATGTGATTCATCGGAGTAGTATGAACACAACCACCAGTAGTGCTGAATCTCCTGGTGGGTCTATAAGTGGTAATGTAGGTATGGGTATTGGAATCAAGAAAGAAAGGAGAAGTAGTAGATTAGCTGATCCGGGAGAATTTGGATCATTTCATTTTAGAAATTTATCAGTATTGGAAAAACAAAATAAGGATGTTATAAATCGATTGAAAACTGAACATTTAGAACATCGAAATAGTTTTTCAAGTAGTTCATCCGATTCTCCACAATTACGCGCTCGTGGGTTTTCATTTGGTGGCGTTGTTAATGATAGTCCATTCAAACGACCAATTTCTCCATCAACACAAGCTGGAAGTGTAAGGTCTACATCCCCCGGGGTTGATTCGCCACGTCAGGAAAGATTGGCATCGGCTGTAAGTACATATTCTCTGGGTGATGAAGGAAATGAAGAAAAATTCCGATCTTCAAGCATGGCTAAACATCCCTCATCACTTGTGAATTCCGTGGCATCCGATGAAGAAAGTTCAGCATTGATTAGAGTACAACAACGGAGGAAACGAGAGAATTCAAGAAATGATTCCATAACCACTGATCTTGATGTATTATATTGTGAACCAATCCTGATTGTTCGACATAGTGTGGTTAAATTACTTGAACGGGCCGGATGTATTGTGGTGTCGATTTCGGATGGTGAAGAATTGGTTAAACGAGCAACTAGTCGGGTTAAATTTGATTTAATCCTTACAGCATTGAAATTACCTCATGTTGAAGCTATTGATGGAGTTAATTTAATTAAATATACTACGGGGATTAATTCTCAAAGTCCAATTATTGCCGTTACGGGGTTCCCTGAAGAAGCCAAGGAGTCTGGTGTTTTTGATTATATTATTACTAAACCAGTTGATTTTGATCAAGTACAAAGGTGTATTAGTAAGTTTAGTTTGGCGATAGATGATGAGTAGAAACTTGTATGTAAATATTTAGTACATGTGTAATGTAAATGAGAGAATAAATTGATGAACTAATGTGTAAGCTAGAAGAGTTAAGTTTGATAGTAACCGAGTCTTATCAGCTTAAGAGTGCATTGTAGAGAATGTCAAGTTGATTGAACGATTTTTGAATACAGCAGTTTCTATACCATAGAGCAACAAAATAATTCAGTAGGATCTGTAGCTAAATCACATGTTCTATGTAGGAGTTGCAACCTGATTAATAGATTTTATAAAATTAAATATCTTAACCAGACTTGCAATTCTTTAGTTAAATATTCGTCCCAGTTCAAGACAACTATTATTACCTCAGTTTATATCTCCTCATATAATATTTATCAATTATTACACCAATCATCTTGACAACATATTAGAAATGCAACATAATTGTTGAGCTTAAAAATATCATATCCTGCATAATGGGGCGGGTATATAAAATCCTCAACAATTTTATCCACAGTTTTATCTTACCACATTTCTTTACACAACAATAAATATGGTATCTGCCGAATTCACCGAAAGAGTAAGTATCAATTGTATATATATATTAGAAACATACTAACACATTTAGGCTGACACAGTTTCTAACTTGACCACCAAACCAACTGATGAAGAACTTTTAAAATTGTATGGATTATTCAAACAAGCTACTGTAGGTGACATCAATACTCCACGTCCCGGTACTTTTGATTTCAAGGGGAAATATAAATGGGATAGTTGGAAGAAATTAGAAGGAAAGTCTCAAGAAGAAGCTGAGGCGGAATATATTGAATTTGCCACTAGTTTAATTGAAAAGTATAATTAGATAATATCTACTGTTTATGGTATAGTTTCAATATAATTTAAAGAGTATAAGATCTATTCTATAATTGTGTAGATTTTGATATAATATAAAGTAATATCTGTAATTAGTAGTAGAAACTATATATCTAATCAATTTTCAATTTACGTAATCTACCAATTGAATTAAGTAATAACCACAAGGGTATAATCAAATAAGGAGAATAAATCCCACATAAATTCCCAATCTCTTTCCAATTCAATCCTAAACCTTCACCTTCCAATATTATCCAACCCATACATACAAACGTGGTGAAACTTGCATTGAATCCATAAACAATTGTCCAAATAAAATAATCCGTATCCACCCCAGCAACCAACTTATATATGAAATAAAAGAATAATGGCAATTGGAATATCAATTCAATTATCCCGAATAATTTAAACCAACTAGGGGAATGGATTAATAATATATCTTTATTTGTGGAGATATGAAACTCAAGTAAGGTTTTCGTAAGGGATAATTGATATTCCGGTGGGATTATTATAGTTGAGTCCATGAAGATAGTTATGGGGATATGGGATATGAAATAAACCAAGAAGATCTTATCCACTGTTCTCATTGTGTCTGGTATAGTTATATGTTTGTCGGGGTTAATACAAAACAGGAAAAAAACAACAGTGAAAATTTATTTGATGATATACTTTAAATGTTGAAATTTGCAATCCGTCCACTTTGCTCTATCAAGTCAGTAAACATTACTCGAATAAGAACCATGTCCTTAAACTCTGAAGCACCTCCTTTGAAAAAACCAAAAACTGTTTCCCTTACTCAATCCTTTCTCCAACAAACTCCAAAACCTCCAAGTCAACCATTGGTTTGGATAGATTGTGAAATGACAGGATTGGATGTGTTTGGTTCTGACAACATCATTGAAATCTGTTGTATTATAACCGATGGGAATTTAAACGTTGTTCATCCAGGTTATGAAACTACAATATATTACCCTAAGGAACGATTGGATATTATGGATCCCTGGTGTATTGAAACCCATGGGAAATCTGGACTCACACAACGTATTCTTGATCATCCTGAACAAACTTTGGAAAAAGTACAACGAGAATTACTCGAGTATGTCAAGAAGTATATCCCCCAGGAGAGAAGAGGAATCATTGCGGGGAATTCCGTACATATGGACAAATTCTTTATGATGAAGGAATTTCCTGACGTTATTTCTCATTTACATTATCGATTAATTGATGTTTCTTCAATTATGGAAGTTGGATGGAGACATAATCTGGGATTAATGAAATGTTTCCCAAAGAAATTGACATTACATACTGCAAAATCGGATATTTTAGAAAGTATAAATCAGTTGAAATGGTATAGACAGCATTACTTGAAGGATGAAAGTGAGACTCAGGATGTTATTCTGGAATATAAGAAGAGGAATCATGTTGATGTGGATGAAATGGATATTAAATTGGAAGTGAACCAGGAAAAACCTAAAGTTATAGAAGAGAAAGAAGAAAAGTCTGAAGTTGTAACGAAGGAAGAAAAGTAGATATTTTAGTTGAACAATTTAGAATGTAATCTTTTCCAATATCTAACCTGTGTATGTTATATCTGATCAGTAACAAGTAAAGCTACTATAAGGTCTCTCTCACAGGTAGAAAGACATAGTTACTATTTCAATCTATAGAGTTTAAATCAAGACTATCAATAGAGTTTCTCTCTAAACACATAATACAAACTATATATCAAACAACCTGATTATGCTAAAGGTTATTCCTCTACAATTCTTTTGCACCCAATATACTTCATGCTGTAACATACTCAACCCACGCGTATATTTCATCCCTCACTGTTGAAGATTTTTTTTTCTTTCTTCTTCGTCCATATTAAATTTTTCACAATTGAATAACATCAATTGGCTATAATTCAAACTAACCATGTCATCAACCCCAGTTGCCCCCTTAAGTTCTGTGGTGCATACTTTACCCAGTTTATCCACCGAGCCACCTCGTGCCGGGTTATGGTCTCTGAACCCAGTATTTTCCTATATCAATGATGTTTATATAACCATTGCTGAACATCGAGCAGGACTTGGATTAACTAATCCCGGTACAATTGAGAATTTAAATAAGGAAGTCACTCGTGATGTATTCTTGAATCAATATTTCTTCACTGGATTAAGAGCCGATTTAAATAAAGCATTTGCCATGTCTCCTGCGTTTCAAACTTCTCATACTTTATCCATGGGATCAAATGTATTACCAAGTTATGCATTTTCAGCATTATTTGCCACGGATGATTATTTCGTACAAGGTAATATCGATAATGAATTGTCATTCAGTGGTAGAGTCAATTATGGATGGAATAAACTGAATATTTCTAAATTAACTTTACAATTGGCCAATGGACAACCAGCCATGGTTCAATTAGAACAAGATTTCCAAGCTAAAGATTTCTCAATCAATGTCAAGACCTTAAATCCTAGTTTCTTATATGGTGGGTTCTCTGGTGTTGCCGTGGCTTCATTATTACAATCATTAACTCCAAAACTTGCCGTGGGGTTGGAAGCCATGTATTCTAAACAACCAAGTTCTCCTCCCGACACGGCTGTTTCATATGTTGCCAGATATAATGCTGATAAATGGATTGCCACCGCGCAAGTTCAAGCTCAAGGTGCCATCATTGCTAGTTTCTGGAGAAGAGTTAGTGATAAAGTTGAAGCCGGTTTAGAAACTCAAGTTGCCGCCACCATGAAACAAGTTGCTGATCCATTACTTGGAACTATTGGATTTGAACCAGTTATCGAAGGGCAAACTACAATTGGGGCTAAATATGAATATAGAACTGCGGTATTTAGAGGTCAATTGGATTCTCAAGGGAAAGTTTCGGCATTTTTAGAAAAGAGAATCTTACCAACGGTTTCTATATTATTTAGTGGTGAAATTGATCATGGAAAGAATAGTTCCAAGATTGGGTTGGGTTTACAATTTGAAGCCGCCGGTAATGAACAATTGATGTTGATGCAACAAGGTTTGGTTGATGCTCAAGGAAATCCAGTTCCTGGAGCTCCACAAATTTAAACTTAACTGAGCGATAGCGAAGTTAAGTGAAAATTATCATAATAACTGAGTGAAAACCCTAGCGAACCTTGGGCGTCAGCCTAAGGTGAGCATATAAGTAATTATTCTAATAATTAGAGTATATTGTATATAATCTTATAAATAAAATAAACTATAAATATAAGTGAGCCAGAGTAGAAGGTTCTGACCAAGTTATAATAACTGAGCGATAGCGATGTTATTATACTTGTGGCGGGCTTTTTATGCTCAGGCTGACATCTAGGTTCTCGTAAGGTTCAACTTCGCAAAGTATTTATATGCTCACCTTAGGCTTACGCCTAAGGTTCGCTCACCAACCAAACATCGAAGCAAATCCCAGTCTAGGTTTCGGTTTCGAACTAAGCATCTCAAATATCTCCTTTGAATCAAGTGTTGACGCCTTCATCACCGGTTTCACAATTTCTCGTTTAGGTAACTTCCTCGTAATATTTGCTCGTAAATCCTCCTGTCTAACAGTCTGATAAATATGATTCAAATCATAACTTCGAAAACTATTAATACTATATATTGATCTTGATTTTGGAATTGTTCTTGTCATAGGTGGATTTGGAGTTGGTTCCATCCATCCACTTTCCAACGTATATAATTCACTTATTGAACTTCGTCTAGATTGTGGAAGTTTTGGAGTAATGGAAACTTGACTTGCTTGGATTGATTGATCAAATTCATCAAGTAAAGAGTCTAGATCGGATTTTGTGTCTTGAGATGGGGTATGAAATGGATTATAACTTGGATTTGTAAATTTATTATTAAAATGATTATTTGATTGATTTAATTGATTAAACTCGGAAAATTGACTAGCGAATTGATTGGAAAATTGATTGATTTTAGGTTTGGGATGGAATAAATTAGATACATTTTGTTGTATGTCATGTTGTGGAGATCTTGGAGATGGAGGAGATTCAGGAATTGTATCATCAAGAGTAAACTTCTTGGGAGTTGTAGGTGCAAGATATAAATTTCTATATTGAACATATTTTTCAAATGTATTTCCCAACAATTCCACAACACTATTCTCTTCACTTGAAATATTCAACTTCCAATATCGTTCTGGATTAACCAAGGGGATAATAAATTGATTGAAATTAGCTCGTAATATTTTAATCTTGGGTAATAAAGGATATATGAATGACTTCCCTACTGATAAATAGGTAACATCTCCATTATGTAATTGAAATATTTCAATTTCACCTTGTGCAAGTAATGTCCCGGTTGAATTATGTTTAATTTGATCTAAAAATTGTAAGATTGTAGCAGATTTATATTTAAACAAGGTTAATTTCTGAGCAATATCAGGAATATCAAGTGGTGGATCATCTTTACGTTGCAAATGTTTGAGTAATGTCAGTGGTCGAGTTTCATTGGTTTCGTTGGTTTCAAGTTGATGTCTCATAAGGGTTTGTTGTCGAGGACTAGCCAATACATTGGTTGGTACTGTTGTTGTTGGTGGGGTAGTGGTGGTTGTGGTTGTTGCAATCTGCAGTTTTCGTCGTTGTTTTTTCAACCATCGTTTCTTTCGTTTATAAGCATTCTTATCAAATGTTGATTGTGCATTTGTTTCTGCTGTTACCATAGCTGTTGTGGTTGTTCTTGTGTTTGTGTTTGTAGTTTGTTTACATAAACTATTTATTAAATTGTTGATCCTTACAAAGTGGAGAAAAAATGTCTTGCCCGAGGTACAACAGTTGAACAATGAACTATTGAACTAAGCCATAGTGGTTGAAAGTTAAACCCTTGGAAAAACTGCCACTACTACCAATCTAATTAAAGTCGTGTATTAACAAGAAAGCTATTCGCACTATATACCTAAAGTTACTCACTTCTTACTTTGTTCGCATTATGTCCCTAATACTCTCGTCTCACTAATATAATTTGGATTATTCACAGCAACACTTCCAGTTTCTAAATCATCACTAAACAAACTAACATAAAGTACACTTCTCCTATTAATCGCATCTTCTTCCTTGACAAACGTAACCAACAAATCAATCAACTTAATCAACCCACTAACCTTCACTTCAATCCACATAATAACCGTACTTGGAGGAAACAACTTCTTTATCCAACCTTTACTCAAAATAAATCCTGCACTTATCCCCGCCAAATGTCCAAATATTGAACTACCAGGCATAATCACCATCATTAATCCCAACATTAAAAACGGTACTGCTAAAGTATATATTTTAAAATCATAACTACCAATATGAATAGTTTCAATAACTGCACGATGTTGATGTTCCTTATATGCTGTATAACTCAACAATGAGAAAATCACCCCTGAGAGTCCAATCACTCCTGTTGTAGGATATAATACTTGTCCCACGAGACAATATTGTAATGCCGCGATAACCGCAAGTAAATTCAAGGTGACTCCAGTATAGATTGTTCCATGGGCCCGTTCATATATGGCCAAGGGGGTGGCTATAGCAATCACGTTGATTAACCAGTGGATGAAATTAACATGGAATAAAAGGTATAGAGATATGGCATTCAAATTCAAGTCAAGTGGGGAGCTGGGATATAATATAAATGAAGATTGATCGATTATTTCAAATGAACTGAGGATGTGAAGGATTAATGTGAATAAGATAAGTCCTGCGGTTAACGCTGGGGTTTGGTTGAATTTTAACCAATAAGATTTGATATCAAGCATTAGTAAGGGAAGATGGGAAGTTTGAATAATTTTTCATATATTGTTTTTTGTGTGTCTATAGCTCGTCCAAGATTTGGTACCAAATGTGAAAAAATTACGTGCGGACCGAGACGTGTTGACCGATACAACTGGATTTCTCGCGTGTGCGAGATATACAATGAAAGATGAGTGTTGCTCTATTTCTATAGACTTATTAAACATATTATGAGATTATAGTTATATTACAAAGACTAAAGATAATACCTATTAGCTATAACTGTTGTAATAAGTAATTACTGAGCGATATTTGTTGTATATTCTAAGTAATACTCTGAGATATTTCTTGTACTCAAAGTAATTACTCAGAGATATTAGTTACATACTATTCCTGCGCTATCGCTCAGTAATAGTATCGCTCAGTAATAGCTCCAGTTGTACTCTCCCCTTAAACATCTGTAAAATCCCTCGTTTCCTTTCATTATTCTCCCGTAAACATTCAATTTTCCCCTGAGTACTCACCAAACTTTCACCAATTCCTTCAACTTCAGTCATATATTCCTTTAATTTATTTAATTTCAATCGTAAACTACCAGCATTATTATGAAAATCCTTTGCTTGAATCTTCCCCTGAATCACATCATGAATTAAATTATATAAATCAGGAAGAATCTCCATATTTCGCATCTTATCTATTGGATCCTCTTCTTCAGATTCAGGATCAATGTCCATGTCCATGGTTACTTCTTGAGGTATTATATCTGTGCTAGTACCATCACTTGGATCTTGTACTAAGGAATTATCTATTGTTACTTCTATAGGTGTTCCAGTTTTGATCTCACCCAACATGGGAGATTCTATTTGGGGACTACTAGACATGTGGTGTTATAACAACAGACAAAAAAAAATGTTCATTAATCTGTTAAATACTTTGTCAACATTTATCTCACTTGGTATTTGAATATTCCTGCAGGTGTAATTTATCAAATTATTATATTTTAATATGGACTTATTATCTTGTTTTTGTCCATGTATCCCTACAACACCTACACTCACACTTAACTCCACCAGTTATAAAATACATCGATTGTTAGGTGAAGGTGGATTCTCCTATGTTTATTTAGTCTCCCCCAGTGCTAATCCAAATCTGTTTTATGCCCTTAAGAAAATAAGATGTCCATTTGGGACCCAAGATGAAAGTTATAAGAATGCCATGAGAGAAATTCAAAATTATCATCGATTTACAAATTCTCAAACTCCATATATTATCCAATCAATTGATGAATGTATAATCACTGAAGTTGATGGTGGACAAAGTATATATATTCTATTACCATATTTCCAATCAAGTTTACAAGATATTATAAATAAGAATGTTTTAGAAGATTTAAAAATGCCAGAACTGGAAATAATCAGGATATTCACCGGTGTTGTACGAGGTTTAAAAGTAATGCATAATTATCAAGCCACCACCACAGCAACAACCCCAGATGATGATAATGAACAAGGCCAACTTCTTCCAGATGACGAAGACACCCTTGGAGGGATTGACGAGCCGGAATCAACCCAACTCTCAGAATTAACTCCTTATGCCCATCATGATATCAAGCCTGCCAACATTATGCTATCCCCTGAGGGACTCCCAGTTCTCGTCGACCTTGGTTCCTGTACGAAAGCCCGGTTCTCCATTCGAACTCGACATCAAGCATTAACACTTACAGATTTCGCTCAGGAACATTGCACACTCCCCTATCGTGCTCCTGAACTCTTGGACGTGACGACAAATTCAACCATCGATGAACTGACGGATATTTGGAGCATGGGATGTTTATTATATAGTTTATGTTTTGGATTTTCACCATTTGAAAAAATGGAATTGGACCAAGGTGCAAATTTAAATATTGCTATAAGTCAAGGGAAATATATCGTGCCTGAATCTGAATATAGTGTAGGGTTATTGGAAATTATAGGGAAATGTTTGAAAGTGAAACTGGAAGAGAGACCTAATGTGGGGGAATTGTTGGAGATGGTGAGAACATTGGGTGATAGCTTGAGGTAGAGTTTAACTGAGCGATAGCGAAGTTGAAATCGTTCAGCGATAAGATTATTAATACAAGCCTTTGGCTTCAATAAATATATAGAAATTATAAACTACGATATTTATAATAGATAAAGTAAATACTTAAGGTGGACTACAAGCCAAAGGCTTGTATTAAAGCCTTTGACTATTTGTATAATATCTCATTATTTCAATTCAAGCGAACAACTCCACGGAAGTTAAGCAACATTAAAATAAACTTATTTATTGTTCAGTTTCTTGTATAAGGTTTAATTCATGTGCTATACCCCAGGCCATGTCCCATACTCTCAACTGTCGCCCAGGGTTTGATCCCCACTCTCCCTGAAATATACGAAAAAAATTCCCTCACAAACACGTATTTACTTGATCCACAAATACTACAATGACACTCACGAAATATCAAAGAGGAGATGCTATTGAAGGTTGGAATGATATGCCTACTAACATGATGCTTTCCCTGTCCAATAACTCTACTACCAGTGTTAATTCCAGTGTTAGTTCAAGATCAAGAAAACGTGTTCAGAGAGTTGGAATGAATTTTAATGATGGTAGTAATAATCTGATAGCAAGTAATAATGGCCCTACTCCAATACGAGGTCCTCCTACGCCTACACCTACTTCAGGCACCGCCCCGCCTCCTCCTAGAAAAGTATCCTCCACAGTACAACAAATACCACAACCACAATTGGAAACTGAAATAACTCCTGAACAAGTGATTTCACATCTTGATGCTGCTTTATCACTTCCATTATCCCTCCCTGAACGTGAATTATCTCATTATAAATCAAAATTGACTCAATTAATCCCAAGTTTGTCCACTGCTCATTTAATTTTCTTGGATGATATTCTTGCCAGGGTATTATCTAGTGATGATGAAAGTAAGGCAAAGATTAAGAGTGACGTGGTGGAGTATATGTTGAACCAGGAGGGGGTTAGTGTTTGGTGTTCGCCATTAAAGAAGATTGTTACTAGTATTTGAGTATAGGAACTAAATAGAATTTTTATTAATTACTAGAGTTTATTTCTTGCAATTTGGACTATATAAATAGATATACATATATATTCAGCATTTGCTTATTTAGTTTGTATTTGTAAATAACATTATATATAGATAACATCACTTGGTTGGCAAATATACTACTTGCGCTTATTTTGTTCGCTATGATACTACTCTGTATTGCGCTTGCTCATATTGTTCGCACTATAATTCTCTGGGATGTTCTCCCTTATCTGGACAACACAGCTTTTCCCACGCATAATCAATCAAATCAGGAACTTATGTCGATTATATCTCAGGATTAGACCCGGGCTAGCAATCTGGCTCAACAGCATCATCCATCCAAGTTTAAGCATTACTCTTGCAAAGAGTTCCATTCCAAGCTTGTCGCCACTCAGGGTAGAAAATAATACCTCAAGTCCCAGGCATCATTCAAATTTGAACCTCGTTGGAAAGTAGGAAAGTTACTGGTAAGATATTATTGCTGCTAATGTACTCTGAAAGAGTGAATCATTAAAATATTTTCCAGGTTATCAGAAATTTTCGTACCAACTAGAGGTTATTGAACGAGCTATGGTTGATCTTGTTTTGCTAGACCCCTAATCACAACCTTCAACAATATCAGAATTGGAGACTGAAAGACCCAATACTTGGAAACTCTCTGGCCTGCTGCTTCTCCAGATTCAACCTCATTTTGTTGTTTTGAACCAACCTCCCAAAGAGATAACAAGTTTCACCCATACCGTGCTGTTTAAACAACTTGGAAGTGGAAATTGAGTGAGAACTGTGTCTCTTCACTTCAAACACAATTCCCATGCACAATATTATTCATACCGAAACAAATAGTCATTTAAATCACAGATATTCGATATCGTGGTTTCAATTTGTACTTAAAATGAATTCACATTCACGATTATTGCTCAGTGTATTGGATTTTATGTGGGATATGTTTTGTATGCATAGCTTTGAAACCGGATCGTGGGTATTTCATTGATATATCGAGTTAACTATATTACAAGTGTTTTTCGGGTGTGTCATATGATTCGCAATTGTTCGCTAATATGTTGCAAAAATTGGCCTTGGGCTTCCATTACTATGTTCATTTTCAACAATACTTAGAGGTCATCTAGTGATTTTTTAAAATTTTAAACACTATAACGCAAACAAATTAAAATATATAAAAATCAAAATTATAAAAGAAAATAACAAAGCACCAAAATCAGCAAAATCAGCAAAATCAACAAAACCAGCAAAGACAGTAAAAACATAAGACGAGACCAAGATAGCAAAAGATAATACCAAAAGACCTATCTTTTGGTTTTTTGATATTATAATTTGGTTTTTTGGTTCGAATCTGTTACGTTTTCGTGCCTCAGGATAGCGACAAGCCGCTGGTAGTATACCTCCACACCCAAATAATACCTAAAACCCACGTTGATTGGAAAATACCCCCAAAAACCGAATTCCAACAATTCATCCAGAGCCCATGATGTGTCCATTAATTCTGCAGAGGGCCAAATTGTCAGACTTCTTGACCTTCCCTTGTGCCGATCAGAAACCAAATCTAAACTATATAATCCGGGCTCAATAGAAACCAATAAGGTAATAGAATATAAGATAAACAAAAAAGGATGATTTAAATACTTTTGAAATTGATTGGGACTTGATATTGATACTTTTAACTTTAACTTTAAAAATTTGATGATTTTGATGAATGATTAGGAAAAATGGAATGAATAATACATAATGATGAATGATTGGGACAAATGGAATGAATAATTAAGTAATGATGGATGATTACGAAAAATGGAATCAATATTTCAATAATTTAAATGAATAGGAACAATGGAACTATAATAAAGTTAGTAAGAATCGGAGGGATGCTGTTGTCGGTAAACAATGAAAGAGTATGATGTTTGCCCGATAATGAAGGATACTATAATAGAAAAGAATTTGAGAAGGAATATGATTGGTGACTAAAATGCTCGTTGGAAATTGTTGGTCTGTCTTAAATTTGGTTTACTCCCTGCATGGATGGTACTCTTCATTTTGGAATCATTATCATTGGAATCGGTTACTTGGGCCACATTCATAATTTGGTATTTCCCAATCTATGTGGGGTGTAAGAGGATACGTACCGTTGGCTATTGCTACCCTTTGGCAACTAAACAGAACAATTATTAACTAATAGAATTATTTCTTGGATGCTAAAAAAGACTTACTTGAAACTAACAAGTATTGTCTTCGATTAATATACATACCGCGACAAAGTCTTGCATACCCATAAGTATATACATCACTCAACTAACTTAAGTACTTGTTGGTTTAAGATCCAAAGACATCAGGAATACGAGGACTTGACACAATTGAGCCCTGTTACATAAGAATACTTAATCAATAACAATTTAAAACCGTAGCCACCCATTCGGTTATACTTAATATGTCAATAGTAGTTCCTGAAAGTGAAGCAGTTTGAAATAAAATATGTCCTGAACTTAAAGTAATATTAATTATAACTGCGTTATTGGGGAATCTTTCAATTCCAATTTCTCGAGCGTAACTACCTAATTTCCAAGCAATTTCACCATCAAATTTTTCAAATGATGTGTTTTGTTTAAGCACAGTAAGTTTTTCTAAAGAATAATTATAAATTTCATGCACCATTATAAAGTAAGTTGTGTCAATCCCCAATTGATATGAAAACAAATACGTGGAAAATTCGCAACACTAGGTTGGACAATTGTTGCAAATCAATGATATCGTATACAAATTACTATCGCAGTATTTTAAAAAGATAATTTAACACAAGAATAATACACATGACTATATTCAATTTCGTATTTCCCATTGACATAAATCAACGTGAAATGAAGTTGCTAGATGTTTTCTAACTGATCGATGGATATCTATCGCTCAGTTGTTAGTTCATAATAACCAATACCAGATCAATCACAATTAGCTTTGAATACTTAGAGTAATTCTACGAATTTGTTAAAAAGAAAAAAGTAGTAATTAACTAAATAATATATACTTAAGTTAAAGTATCAAAATGAATAAACTTAATAAACGCTAGATGAATATGCCAAATTTTATTTTTTTTATTTTTTTTAATTTTTTTAATTTTTTTAATTTTTTTTAATTTTTTTATATCTTTTTAATCAAATACTAATGAATACCAATAAATAAACCAATATGAACTCAAATAACAAGTAAAACCCAGGAATGAATATACCAACGAAATGAAGATACCTAATGATGAACTGAATGAATATTGCAAATGAAGAAACCAATTTATTTTTTTTTATAATTTTTTAATTTTTTTAATTTTTTTATATTTTTTTTTATTTTTTTTAAATTTTTTTATATCTTTTTAATCAAATACTAATCAATACCAATAAATAAACCAATATGAAGTCAAATAACAAGTAAAACCCATGAATGAATGAACTGAAGAAACTGAAGAAAGACCACGAATAAATAAACCAATTGAAGACCATGCATGAATAAACCAACGAAGACCTTGAATTAAACCAATGAAGACCACGAATAAACCAAATTAATAAACAAATGAAGATTCTGAATGAAGAAATCAACAGCCGAATAAACCAATCAAGACAAAGATCAAAAAGACAAAGCTTGAATCAAAACAGTTATAAATTTATTCCATTTTGTCAGTGTCTGTTCTTTTCAATGGATAACAAAACTCCTTAATATTCCTCTTATACCCCCATAAACATTCTTGATTGAACAATCAATTAATCCAAATATCTCAACCATATATCTAAAACTAAATTTTCTTTAAAAACAATGAAACAATGTTGTATCTTGAGCATGTCAACCATATACTGCTCAGAGACCAACCTCGAAATCAACAATATTCCCCTTGAAATTCAAAACAAGACCAAAAAAGGTCTGAATTCCATTTTAACATTTTCAAAATCATTCATTTTCCAGCATATATTGAACAAAAAATTAATTGTTACTTAATTTTCTTCCACTGTAATTGATTTGAAATGAATTCTTTACCCACCATATATTAATTCCAAAACTTGAATAATAAATTATATTAATTTGTCATGGTTCATTTGAAGAATCTAAATATTTCCAATTGTTTTCTAGATTTTAATCTTTGATCATGTACAAGTATCAGCAGAATGGTTTATTAATAGATACCATAATATTCTCTGCATAATTAACATTCCTTGTAAATTATTTATGATCAACCAATTTTTTGAAATATTCAAATTATCAACTTAACAAACATCATTTATTCTTATTTGTTAATTATTGCACCATGTTCAGTTTTGAAATATATTAATTCAGATAGGTAGTTAGAATCATCTTCTGAAGTAAATACTAGTTGTACTTAAATCTTAATCAACCATCTTTATATTGTGGTAGATGATTGATTTTGAAGATGTTAAAACGATTTTCATTCAGAGATTTCTTAGTCTCGTATTGAATACCGGGGAGGACAGCGATTGTTGATTTATAACTTGATTTCTGAGCAGGATATTGTTGACTGCAAAGAACCCAACACTGCTTCATTATTTTCAAGAAAATTCTTGATCTTAGATACATGATTGAAATTTAGGATTTAATATTGACTTTTTCAACCAAGGATGTTATGTAGGATATATGAGAAATATATTTGACAGTTTTTGTTATCCATGGAAAAGAAATCAGAACAACAGACTATGGAAATTGACAAGAAATGATTCTTCAAATATTTTGATTCATTCACAATTAGAAGACACCGACACATTGTAACCAACAATAGAAGTAATAGTAAACCAATATGTATCTTTAATAGTATC
>JAKTZF010000035.1:0-21209 GCA_030705235.1 Spathaspora jeffriesii
AGCAAAATCAAGTATCCTGTATATATCATGGCATAATCTTCTTTATAAGGGGAAACTTTTGGTTGACCATTTGGAATAACCTCAGGGGTCAAACTAGGTTGACCATTTGAAATCACCTCAGGGGTCAAACTCATTTTGCTTGATGTATCAGCAGCAGGCACGGTATCGATTAATTCTACAGGTTTATACCTATCAAGGGGCAGTAACTTTGACATTTTCACTGGTGTTGAATTCATCTTAGGTTCGATATCTGTATTCATATGTGTGGATAAGTAGTATTGTAAATTAGACAACAAATAAGTTCCATTGTTATGTGTCACCAGAAGTGAGCTTATGCGAACTACTACTGTGGATTTAGGCAACTACAGCAGTAGAGTTAAACCTGAAGGCAAGTACAGTACTAGTGAGAGTAGTCTACCACTATATATTTAGGAAATTACAGTAGTAGTGAGTCAAACGTGAAGCCATGGACTTGCTCAAGTCCTAGGTTTGAATTCAGCCAAGCTAGAAAGTAAGATCGATAGCTTTATTATGTGTATTAGATTGAAGCTATGGGGTTTATTATTTTACGTGAAACCTAACCAATCCTAGAGTTGGACGACAAAGCTTGCAAGAGTTTTAAAAATCCAAGTTTGACTTGAAATTCTCTATACGATTATATATAAGCTAAATTCAAACTTTCGGTCTGCATAGTTTGCAAGATTATGGATTACCTGAGGGTTTACTGCGCATGCGAGACATTATGATGGGGATTCTCTTTAACCGAGCGATAGCGAAGTTAAGCAAAACAGTAATAGTGAGAGAGTGCGAGACAGTAGTAATGAGCGTTAGCAAACCACTGCTGTAGATTGATGGTATTGTATAATGTTCAAGCTTAAGGCATGGAGTCTTGTCGTAGCAGTCCGCTCATGCTTACTACCACTGACTACAGTTTATATTCATAGCATTGTATAATTTAATGTGTATTAAACTAAGTAGTAGACTTGTATATTACCTTTTAATTGCTAGTTCCTTTAGGCGTGAACTTATGAGTACAAGTACAAGTACAAACATCAGGGACAGGTCTAAAAAACAAGTCGACGAAGAAATAAATCATTCCAAATACAATGAAACAAAACAAGGCATCTAAAAGGAGGTCAAAACACTTAGATGAATTGGTGTAAGTAACCTCTTCCTTTTTGATCACTTCAGGGGACAAGTTAGGTGCCTGTCTGTTTGCGGTTGTTATGGGTTGATATATATACTGTGGATTGTTTGACATTGGAATGGAACTCACCTTTGATTCGATATCTGGATAAGGATAAAGAAATTGTGAAAACTGGGACTGCAAATGGTTTCCATCTGTTGTGCAAGTGGATGTATCACTGGTAGTGAGCGTAAGCGAAGTTCTGCAGATTTATTAAAGTACAGTACCAGTGACCCTAAGCAAACTACTGAGGTAAATTTAGGAAAGTACAGTGGTAGTGAGTTAAACTTGAAGTCCATGAAACAGTAGTAATGAGCTTAAGCAAACCGCTGCTGTAGATTTCTAGCATTGTATAACGTTCAAGCTTGAATCATGAAGTCCTGTTGTATTTTCCCTACTACGGACTAAGTTTATCTACATTTACATAACATTGTATACTTTTAATGTGTATTATTAAACTAAGTTGTAGGTTTGAGCAAACTTGACTTATATCATATACTATCTTACTACCCCTTAATTCCCGTTTATGTTTGGTTTAGGTGTAGCCTTGCAATAACAACTACAGTCACACTTAGGTGCCGGTTTGAAAAAGTCCAAAAAGAACCAGCAAAACAAATAAATCATCCAAATAAACCAGCCACAAAGAAATAATGATGTTAATATATCGGAACATAGTTTTGAATTATAGGAAAATTTTGGTTTACGCTTGGAAATAACCTCAGGGTTGCTTGATGATTCAACAACAGGCACGGTATCGATTGGTTGTTCTACGGGTCTATACCTATCAAGATGCAGTAAGTTTGACATTTGCACTGGCGTTGAACTCATCTTAGGTTCGATATCTGATTTATTCCTAGGTGTGGATAAGTAGTGGTTGTAAATTAGACAATTTCCATTTGTTATGTATCAGGAATAGTGGGCGTAAGCGAACTACTGTAGATTTAGGCAAGTACATTTGTAGTGAGCATAAACTACTATTGTGGATTTAGGAAAGTACAGTACTAGCAAGTTAAACTTGAAGCCATGAGGTTAGACTCGAGTTCTTTACTTGAATTAAGCCAAGTTACGAAGTATAATCCATTTCATTGTATATTGTATATTAGATTAAGGCCATGGGGTTAGTAGTTTATTTGAGAAGTCGGTAGTGGTGTTTAAAAACTAGTGCTAAGAGTTTTAATTTGCTCCAAACCAAGCTTGACTTAACTCCATACAATTATATTAATGTCTTAACTTGCACACTTTGAAACTTGCGCTTCTATACAATTATATTTATAGTTAAAGCCAAATTCAAATCTTCGACTTGTATAGTTTGAGCTTTTAATGTGCCTTTGGCTTCCAAGTCTAACTGATATCTCTCAGTTAAACTTATTATTCCACTTTACCAAGTCGTCAAACTTCACAAGCGTTCCTCCAAAAATATCCAATGCACTACCATAAGTCAAATCAACCCTACCTTGACTTAACTCCCTGACTCTTTCCAAATCACTAACCAGTTTTGCACCGCCAGCATAAACAATCTTCCCCTCAAACCCAGTTGGACACCACTCACCTAATTTCTCAACCAATTTCTCATCAATCCCCTGACATAATCCTTCTACATCTGCAGCATGAATAAGAAACTCGTCACAGTACTGACTTACTTTCGCGAGAAAGTCAGCTGAGAGAACACTCGTAGTTAAAGTCTGCCATTTATTCATCGCCACAACCCAGGAAACTTCTCCCTCGTTTACAACAGTTCTACAACTCAAATCAACAATCAATCTACCTCTTCCTACTTTCTCACTCACGTTCTTTAATTTCTCCCAATCGAAAACCATAGATTCTCCAACTTTACTAAATAAATAACTCGTGACAATGACATGACTTGCTCCCTTATCCAACCACTCCCTTGCATTCTCGAGATTTATCCCACCGCCAATTTGTAATCCACCAGGCCATGTCTTGAGTGCAAGTTCTGCCGCGGCGTCATTTGCAGGGTTGGAACCTAATTTAATTACATGACATCCGGAAATGTTGTGTTGTTGGTAGAGTGAGGCATAATGCGAGGATGGGTAGGTCAGGATGAAGTTTGTTTGGGTGGAGTCGGTGTGGGAGGTGTCATCCTGTGTGAGTGTTCCTCCTACGATTTGTTTTACTTGTCCAGAATGGATGTCTATACAACCTCGGAATTTTGTCATTGTAAATCTGTGTGATTGAGAAACTATGAACAAGTGTTAATAGAATTTGAGAAGGTGTGAGTGAGTCGACATTATCGCGATTTTTCACCGAACGGAGTTGATTCGATACCGGCGTAAATATTTGGTGATTTGAACCAATACTAAGCGCTTAAAATCAGACAGTTTCTTGATGTCAATGTCAATTTCAATATTAACTAGTAATTCTCTTATAGTAAACTCTACTCAATTCTGTCTCATTTCTAATAGGTATCTTGATTGGAATTAGTAGGTCTTGTCAATTTAGTATGTTCTTCTAAAATGCAGGAAAAAAAACCTCGATGCTCATCAAATAGTTTATACAATCTTTATTAAGGAAGTCCATTCAATATGAGTGACGAAGAATATAGAAGGAACCTCGAGATTCAACGACGTAACTTCGAGGCACAGTTTGGAAGTATTGAATCCCTTGGATTTGAAGATAAACTGAAACAACCTTCTGATGACAGTGAGAGCGAGAGTGAAAGTGACAATGAAAATGACAATGGCAATGAAGAACATGCATTCAATTCTGATACTTCATCTGAAGATCTGGAACAAGAAATAGAGGAATCTGAACAAGAAGAATCTGAATCTGAAGAAGAAACACCCAAAATAATCAAACTCACAACAACAACCACCCCAATCCACACCTCAAAACAAGATCGAAAATTACTTAAATCAGGCCGAACACCAACCCTTCATGAACTCTCTCTCAAGACCCCCGCTCCGAAAGTCACCAAGGAAGACACGGAAAACCTCGACAATGATTTAAAACTTCAACGACTCTTACAAGAATCTCACATCCTTACATATTCCCTTGAACATTCAGGTGCTGACTTAACTCTCGAAACTATAGATTATGAAGACCCCACAGGGAAAGCCCGTCGTCGAATTCTTGATTCTCGTATGCGTCAACTTGGCTCTACAAACTCAATCAAACAACGGAATTTAGAAAGCATGCCCATGGCCATGCGTAAGGGGATGATTTCAAGTCGAGATAAAAAGGTGAAAAAATTTGAAGCTGAGGCAAGAGATGCTGGGATTGTGTTGAGTAAAGTCCGTAAAGGACAGATTAGAGATTTGAATGCAGGTAAGGGGTCGACTTCAAGTAGTGATCGATTAGGTGGAGGTGTTAAGAAAAAGAAGGTTAGGGATAGAGGGTTGCAGATTCATGGAGTGGGGAGATCTACTAGAAATGGACTTGTTCTTAGTCAGGGAGAGATTGATAAGATTAATAATAAGGGGAAGAAGTTTAATAAGAAGAAGAGAAAGTAGTAAACTGAGCGATAGTGAAGTTTACTGATTGTTGTAATAACTGAGCAAGAACAATAGTCTAACAAAATAAAGGTATTAATAGAACTGTTTATCTGTATAGTTAAATGGTAATCTACCAAGTTATTCTATAAATTGAACCCTATATGTTTATCTAATAAGTTCACTATGTAATTCAAACGCAATTAAAACTTGTTCGTGATGTTAACTCTGTATATGTTTTCATCGGTGTAGATCTACATATATAAGAATTTGAGTGCTCACAAGACTTTCCAGAAAATAATATTGGGTATTTATACATGTATTTCTATAAACCTAGCAAATAATAAACTGAGCGAAAGCGAAGTTTATTGTTGTATTAATAACTAGCGAACTATTTTTCTAATAACTACGCTTAGTTTTCCTCTAATAACGTCGCTATCGCTCACCTGTTAGAATATGCTTATTTCTGTTCTAATAACTTCGCTATCGCTCAGTTATTATCGCTCAGCTGTTAGAACACTCTCCCCTTAATTTCCAAATCATTCCCACCATCCACACTAGTAATATCCAATCCATGTTCATTAGCCAAATGAAGCAAACAAATAAAACAAAAACTCGTAGAAATATCCTTTGCTTGTTCTGGTTTATACATATTACCAATTTTATTAACCACATCACCAAACTTAACTTCTGGTTCTTGTTTAACCACCCCCCACATATTATCCTTTAATAATCTAACATTAACCCGTTTAGCCACTCTTGAAAAACTAACATATTCTTCACTTCTCTTACCCATGATCCCAACTTTTTCCTCTTCAATCTTGGTTGATTCTAAGGCATCATTGAAATCTATATCGAAATCATTGTCATAATTTACATCTTCCAATTCAGCTTCCCGGAATGATTTCTCAAGTCGTTCTTGTTCATGTTCTTTTATAGCATCACCAAAGAATTGTGCATCGGTGAGGATGGGCTGCGGTTTAGGTTTATATGTTGATATTGGATATGGTTTCGTGAATAGTGTGACTAATCTCGATGAAGTATATTGAATATCTTCAGGGAGTTTATTAAGGGTGGTGGTTTCCTTTATAAGCAGGGCATTTCTTGGAGGTTCAAGAAATTCTGGATCGATTTCATCATCATCAAAGAAATCAATAATGACATGTTGTTGTTTCTTAGGTTCCAGTTTTGGTTTTGTTTGTTGTTCAATGTTATTTGCGAGTTTAAATGCTGTGACTTTCCAATGTTCTGGACCACGCCAATTATGTCGCATTCGAGAATCAAAATATGCCATGAGGTCGGTATCGAGAACATCTTCACTTTCAACTGGGGTTGGTGGTTCTTGGAATAAACGAGGTAGCAGGGTTTGTGTTAGGTTATATGGATCAGTTATGTTTACGTCGGGTGTTTGGGCAGGTTCTTCAAGATTAGGTTCGTCTTGGAAATCATAATCAAAGTAATCATAATCGTTGGTTTCTGCAGGAGTATATGTTATTTCATTATTTTTTAAATCAGTCAAGATTGTTCTCGCCAGTTGGACATCTTGTAATGCCGATTGGAATTCAGCAAGTGAGGGTATTAAAGTTAAATCGTCTAAATTATCAACCATTTTCCCAAGAGACTTGAAATCAATATCATCATTTACAAGTTTTTCAACTTGTTCAATTTTAGAATCAGGAGTTGTTGTAGCATCAAATACAACTCTTCCATTATTATCAATATTCAAAGTATTCAATAATAAACTCTTGGCACCGCCTTCATCAAATTCAGCAAGGGCTTTCTTGAACAATGGATCAATTGCTAATTCTTGTTCAAGTTTTTTAATCTTGATAACTTCAAAATCAACAAGAGTAGATTCAACAATTCGATTCATTTTTCTCTTCTTCTTAGGTTCGGCATCACCTTCCTCTCCCTCTGCTTGTTCCTCCTCCTCTTCCTCTTCTTCTTCTTCCTCCCCCTCTTTCTTCTTGGCTAATCCACTTAACAACTTCCCTGTCTCACTAGCAGCACTCTCCACTCTTGAACTATAGATCTTAACACATCCATCCAAAGTAGCACTGGCACGTTGAAAGTTAATATTCTCACCATCTTTAATAACGTTCAAATCCGCGAAATAATCAATCAACCCGAAGTTCCAACTATTCTTCAGGGTGATTTTATTATCGGTAGCCATTTTAATCCATTCTTCGAAATTTGTCAATATTGTATGTTTATTTTGATGGAAGTGTATTGGTTCAACTATTGTTTCAGAAAGGATTCGTGACGGGATGTGACGATTGGATACAACTCTCGTCGGGGTTGATGTTGAAGGACCCCTGTTATCTCTACGTTTGGGTAGTGTGGCGGACATGATGGGGAGTAGTAGTAGCAAGAGTATTGTTTTGATTTGATAATGTTTTTTTAAACAAATGTTAGTAGTGAGCCGCACCGAGTGTTGGTAAATTGGGTTGGACACGACAATTCCAAGAGGTATATTGTTGTATCTTTATGAGACATATGTTGGGTTGATGAGAGTGAGAGAAGATGAAGTTGTAAGAACACTTGGTTTGACTCAGTTATGGTGTTGAACTAGACTGGTAAGCTAAAACCCAAGTCTTGAAGATTAACTGAGTTAGGGCTAGGTGTGGAACCAGGTAGGAGACTAACATCTGAGAGATATAGAAGTTGTTAGGCAATATAACTATATACTATGAATATATTTGTTGAATCTAGTTATATCTGTTAACGCCCTCAGGTGAGTATTCGCGTTGACATATCTATAATATTTTTAGTCAATGTTAATTTTGGTATTTATGCAGTTGATGTGGAAATTCTAAATCCAAGATTTTTTCCGGGATTTGCAATTGACAAAATAAGTTGCAAATCCGAAAAATGTCCGAGATGATATTATCACTTTGTATGAACAACCAGAGACCAAACTAATTCAATAGTGGTTCTAACCAGGTAATTATACTATGTTGAATACATTTCCAGCAAGTTCCTCCCTAATTATACTGGACTTGTTACAATTCCTCACAATCTTGATCAAATTCTTTCAAAAATATCAATTTTCATTACAATTCTTTCTTACAAGTACAAACTATTGTTGCCATAGGTATATAACTGAACATCTTAACCATAAATTCATTTCACCCTTTGAACTTTCACACTTTCACACTTGTTGAACATGTTCCGGTCTTGCTCCATTTGTAATCCCTCCGCCTCCGGTTCCCACACGACCTTTAGAATTGATTGGAAAAAACTTTTGAGTAAATACTTCCGAACCCACATTTCCTTGTTGCCTTCAGATTAACTAATCAAATGTTAACACGATCACTAATAGGCATTCGTGGGTTACCACGTCAAATCATACCCATGACGCAACTCACACGAGTTTCACGATTCACACCAATTCGACACTTACCTTTGACAAGTGTGCGTCTTGCCTCCAATTCAACAGTAACTCTTCTTCAATCACAAGAACAAATTGCAAATACCGATATTACCAACACCCTAGCCCAAGCAGAATTCTACAAACTGCTTCTTGCGAACAATTACCCCCATATTGTCGTGCAAAGGTACGAAACCCCAGGAATCTCCGCCAGTGCTGAATGTACCAAACTTTACATTGATGCCTTGAATAAGATTGGAAAAAAGGGTAAGGCGGAACAAGTACTGCGCGCATTACATGAACAAGGAGGTGTCGCTAGTGCGATAGCCAGCACGCCCTTGCCTCATGGATTTGGATCGAGATATGAACCCGTGCATGTCATTGTCTCAGAGTCCTTGTTGACGATATTAAGTAAATGGCTTAAATGGTTAATCCCCGTGGCATTGCTTACATATGGTGCCACGAATGCATTTAATTATCTCGTGGAGAACAACACCATGTTTAGAAACGCTGAAGTTCCTGATAAACTGGTGGATGTTTCCCAGTCAACTGTTAGGTTTAAGGATGTTCAAGGTTGTGATGAAGCTCGGGCGGAATTGGAAGAAATTGTGGATTTTTTGAAAGATCCGTCAAAGTTCACTGGGTTAGGTGGGAAATTACCTAAGGGGGTGTTACTTACTGGTCCTCCAGGAACAGGTAAGACATTACTCGCTAGAGCAACTGCTGGTGAAGCAGGCGTTCCGTTTTTCTTCATGTCCGGGTCTGAATTTGATGAACTATATGTTGGTGTAGGTGCTAAACGTATTCGTGAATTATTCACACAAGCTCGTGAGAAATCACCCGCGATTATCTTTATTGATGAACTTGATGCCATTGGAGGCAAACGTAATCCAAAGGATCAAGCATATGCTAAACAAACATTAAATCAACTCCTTGTTGAACTTGATGGGTTTTCCCAAACTGAAGGAATAATCATTATCGGTGCTACCAACTTCCCAGAATCACTCGACAAGGCATTGACTAGACCTGGACGTTTTGATAAAGAAGTCATTGTTGAACTTCCTGATGTTCGTGGACGTATCGCCATTCTCAAACATCATATGGAAAATGTAGAAACTGCCGATGATGTAGATGCATCAATTATAGCCAGGGGAACACCAGGACTCTCCGGGGCTGAGCTTATGAATCTAGTAAATCAAGCTGCCGTGCATGCATCTCAACTCTCGGCTCCTGCAGTTGACATGAATCATTTTGAATGGGCCAAGGATAAAATCCTTATGGGGGCCGCGAAAAAGAAAATGGTCATCACGGAAGATTCTCGAATCAATACCGCATATCATGAAGCAGGTCATGCCATTATGGCCATGTATTCCAAAGGTGCTACTCCCTTATACAAGGCCACCATATTACCTCGTGGACGTGCCCTTGGTATTACATTCCAATTACCCGAGATGGATAAAGTCGACATGTCAAAACGTGAATGTTTTGCAAGATTGGATGTATGTATGGGTGGGAAAATCGCCGAAGAAATGATTAACGGTAAGGAAAATGTCACATCTGGTTGTTCTTCCGATTTAGCCAATGCTACAAATGTCGCTAGGGCCATGGTTACAAGTTATGGAATGAGTGAAAAGATTGGTCCCGTGCAATTATCTGAGAATTGGGATAGTTGGTCTCCTGATATTCGAAACATGGCCGATACTGAAGTTAGGGATTTTTTGATAAGCAGTGAAACTAGAGCTAGGGATATGTTGAAATTGAAAAAAGTGGAGTTGAAAAGATTGGCTGAGGGTTTGTTGGAGTATGAAACTTTAACAAGGGAAGAAATGGAGAAGATTGTTAAGGGGGAGACTATTAATAAGGAGAAGACGTTGAGTAATACTGTGATTAAGAGTAAGGCTGATATCAAGGGGTTAGGTATTCCCACAAGTTTAACTGGTAGTGAAAGAGTTTAACACTTAACTGAGCTATAGCGAAGTTAAGCAAGTGAATTTTACGCTTCGCCTTACTGAGCGCTTATAGTGTTTAACATGTCCCTTTAATCAACTTGAGCTATTACTGAGCAAAGTAATAGCTGGCACTGTTTAATTAAACAAGTCAATAACATAGGCTGTTATTTTGGCTCAGTAATAGCTATAACTGTTTATAGTTTGTATTTTATAGGAAATACCTAAGGATTAATTTATTCAATATAGTAACTGATTGTAGTCTAACTGAAATTTGTTATACATTAACATATAGTGTAACATTAGTAACTATCGCTCAGTTGTATACAACACTACTATTGTAACACATAGTCTAACAACTTCGTAGTCACTCAGTTAGTTGAATTATAATTTGTTCCCAGGTATGTAAGCAATCGTGATAAATGCACATACATATATATGTCTACTAGAGGTCAAACTTGCGTTACTAGACTCATTCCAGGTGATTGTTGATTGATTCTTATCAAATAAACCATCATATTTAGCAAAATATGATTTTATCAAATATGACAAAACAATTCCTACCTCGTTTCAACTTGGTATGATTGTTTGGCTATTAACAGAACATGAAATTAACCCTTGAATCCCCCAGTATTGCTCCCCAGTTCTACGTGATCACCCACCCATATGGATATATCCTCATATCGCAACTCATCCCAGTTATGCCCCTGATATTAGTAATATATTGCTTGTTAATCAGTGTATCTTCTAAAGTATCCTGGATTATACCAGGGGTAAATCCGTAGATGTAAGCGTGGGTATTTATTTCAAGTCGATATCTTTTGATGATGGTGGTAGACTAAGATCTATAACTTAAAATTCGTAAACCCGACCTCCTCCCTGAAACTTGATCCAAAATCAGGATACATTTGCAATGCTATTTGTAATGCAAGAGGTCGTGGTCAGTTATCTGGTTTTAGATATGTGCATATTCAATATAACTTCCTAATTTGATCTTGCACATAGTGGGGAATTGGGATTTATTGTACCCATGTGGTATTATACTGCTGTTTTGACAGGATTATTCTCAAAATAGGAGATCATTTGACTTAAACCCAAAGGATATCGACTGATTATTAACTTGGATTCCTAACATCCAATAGGAATTCTATATGGGGAGACTGAATTCTAACTGAATAAACATATTGGGACATTTCCCAGGTTGATCATAAACTGTTATCTAAACTAACCTGACTCAGTCCTAAAGTTAATCTCATGGCAACTAATAGGGAATCTCCAGATGAATCTGACATTCCCATGCTAGATTGGTGTCTCTAGGATATACTTCAATGCATCTCCATCAGGGATCTACTTTAGATCTGACATCCGTGTCAACTATTTCCAGAACTGATGTATCAAGCATGTCACTTCTCATAATATACATGTGAGATCTGTTGAGGCCACTCCAGTATTTAAACATGTATTCTTCAATATATTATCTCCATGTGGGATCTGCTATACCTGAATCTGACAACCCAGTCAACTATCTCCTGTAATGTTTTAACAAATAAGATATGTTACACTACACGTACGACATAGATACGAAAGAGACAACAGGTCAAACCCCGGTTATTTGTGGACTAACCCACACGATATTACTTAGAGTGGTCTAATTGTAACTATATCCCCCCTCCCACCCACGTGGATTCCGAAACAATAACAAAATCTTAATCTTGTTCTTATTCGTAAATGTTTTGTGAAAGTTGGCAACGGACTCATTGACAACCGGGCCAACCATTGCATCACAGACTAATTACAAGATTAATTCAATCAGGCCATGATTCGTGAAAACCAACATTTCTTGACCTTGGTGAACCTCGCTAATCGGAACCGTTTTCCGTTTTAAAAAGAGGGAGAGAAAAAAAATGGCTTGCCCTAATTATTATGATGTAATAATATATGCAGGAGCTTCCCATAAGCCTTTTACCGTTTACATTCGGTCCTCGGTACCTATGAATGATTTCGTATTTCAAATCAACTCTATTGATAATCGGGTCTAAAATAGGTTTAACTTGTTGGGCTTGTTTAGGTGTGAATAACCCAGGTTGGCGATTTCCTAATTAGGCAAGTTAATTAAAATTCTACAATTTGTCAGTAATGACCAACCATAAATATTGTGGACAGAGTAAACAGAGTTGATCATTCCACTTTTATGACAAGACGTATTTGCTATGACAGAAATGGGAGTCCACGTGATACCTGTCATTCCCGGTGATCCTATTATATAATATGATGTTATATAATAAAAAAGAAAACATTCTCAGTATAAACTGCAAAATGGAATAAAATTATATAGTAGGAAAAAGATAGTGCGGATATAAAAAAAAATTAGAGGAGGGTCCCACGTGGGGCCATAGTAAATTTTTTTTTTCTGTTTTTTTTTTCACCTTTGTGTAAATGTCACACATTAAAAACTTGACTATTATAAACGTCAAACAAAAATTTATATAAAACCGATTTCAAACTTTGAAGTTTTTTTTTCATGATTTTCCTTTTCATTTTCCTTTTCCTTTTTCTTTTGAAAAATTAAGATTTTCGTTTAACATTTTTGTTGTGGATTATTTTTTTTATATTCTGATTTTTTTATTTATTTGTTTGCCACACTGATCTGTACATAGTGGAAGAAAAAGATATAAGAAAAACCACATCACCAAATCCACCTTAACTATTGCATCCTACTGTGAACGACCATCTACCAGTTGTGCCTGTCTGCCCCCTCCCCATATCGCATATAATTAATTATTTTTATTCAAATTTAAACGGTATTTTTTTCGAACCACAAAACTAGAAAGAAAAAAATATATAAACCTCGAGGGGATATCTTTATTTAATCAGGAGAATATTTGACTAATACAAATGGAACTGACAACTTGGGTGATATCGCCTAATACAAACCAATCAACTGCAGGAAACACTCCGACTTCTGGGAAATCTCCTTATTATCAACAACAAGAATATTCTGCAAATACAACAACTCAACCTAATAATCCTCCCGGTTCAGGTTCAAATTCAATGCAATTTGGACAACCATCTCAACAAGCAACACCACAACCCATGCATCATGTAACTACTCCACTGAACTTCACTGATAGTGAACAAATGTTTTTACATCAATTTGAACAAAATTTATATGAAGAAGCTCAACATCAAAATCATAATTTATCAAATGGTGAAAGTCCAGCAAGAAATACCCCAGCATATTCTGAGAATATCCCAATGTCGCTACAACAACCACAGCAACAACAACATCAACAACATCAGCATCATGCACCTGGTCAAAATAATGTCCCTATACCGCCAGGACAATATGAATTCGGACTTGAACAAATGACATTCATTATCCCAGATGACATGGCATTTGATGAGAATCATCATAGTCATATCCCACATCAAGGTTCTTCCTCGGCATTCCCTCCACAACAACCTCAACAACCAACACCAAGTATGTTGCCTGCAAACAAGCGTGAAGGAGATATATTCTCTCCAGTATTACCTGGACAGAATGAAAGATCTTATAATAATCAACATTACTTTCATCGACAAACCTCATCAAATAAGATATTTACACAATCGTCACAACCACAACAACCTCCACAACAACAACATGTAAGACCAGATGCGGTATTCACGCCATTAGTATCTCCAGCAGGAACACCCTTGGATAAACCATATCGTGGCAATGCACCTGTCCAAGCATCGTTCGAACCCTTGACCTCTCCCGCACTTAATGCCCAACCTTCATTCTCCACGACAAACTCAACTACATCTTCTACTTCAGCCACTACAGTCACATCTACTACTTCAACTGACAAGAGGAAATATGAAGATGGTAATACAAGTCTGACCTACAAAAGAAGAACACCACATGGAACTCCAATCCTTGCTGCTACTAACAAATCTTCATATTCTCCACCAGGACCAAAAGCTAGAAATGGTCTTACACTTCCTGAAACTGCAATCAAGGAAGAAACAATGTTACCTCCTGTAGGTGGCAAACCTATGCTTAATACCAGTTCTTCGAACAATAGCATTAATGGATCTGCACCCTTGATGGGATTCACCATGGGTCGATTGGCCGAGGAACAGGGGAAACCACCCATGTCACGTCGTACGAGTTCAAATTCAAGAAAAAGTTCTACAAGTTCTCTGGATTCCAGTCTGTCAAGAAAGGAAAAACCCGCCACGAAAAAAGCCAGTCATAAACTTGCCGAACAAGGAAGAAGAAATAGAATGAATATGGCCGTGCATGATTTAGGTAGTTTGATTCCTCAATCTTATCATGATGAGGTATCAATCCCTTCCAAGGCAACCACGGTGGAGTTGGCAAGTAAATATATCACCGAGTTATTGAAGGAGATTGATGAGTTGAAACTGGGTAAATAGTAGTAGTAGTAGCCCCACACCCCACGTGTATGATTATATAGAGCATTAATTCATTTCTACATTTTATTAATTTAAAGTTGCTGTCACAAAACTCATAACCTTTTGTAACCTTTGTCCTTTCTCGTATGACATAATTCTAGTCTTGGCATTTTCTTGATTCAACTTTTAGTGATAAATCTAAACCAATTAGATAGTTTGATAAGGAATCTAACGTATTATGAGGCTTGTTATTACTTCAGGGAAATGATTGATCAAGGTCATTGCCTGGGGATATGATTGACCAATCATGGACAGGAAAGGGGGGCCTGCCAATCATAGACAGGATAGAGTCATCTACCAATCATAGACATGGAGAACCAACTACCAATAGTATCAATACAGAAGAATCACCTTCCAATCATGGACAGAGAATCTACTACCATTCATGGCAAAATAGAAGAATCACCTACCTATCGTAGAAGAGATATAAGGATTACTTACAAATCACAGAGAAGTTAGAAAAGATTGGGTTGGATAAATAGAAAGGGAATCGGAACCAGCAATATAACAATACAATATCCCAAACTACAGTTATAAGCTTCAATGAGATGTGAGTTGTTTCCAACTCATGAATTAGATTGATTGGCTACCCACACAACGCCCATTCTATAACACTACTTCATTCGAGCCAATTGGAAACCTGTTTGTCAAAACGGAATTACCTGAGCAATCACCTCCAATGATAGTTTACTGGGGGATACTACTTAATTTCATGATAATGGATTGATTGGCTGAAATGGAACTACTTAGATTATTTGAATTGATTGATTGGCTGAAATAAATTTGATCCCATACAAACTTCAACCATTGAAGAGAACTTAACAGAGAATATTATTTGAAATAACCCCATTCAATCCCTTCAATCATCCGAGCTTACATTAGAATACTATTTCAAATAACCGCAATACAACCCCATCACTAAATTCAACAATTGAAGTGAGCTAGAGAACTATTTGTATAGTTATTACCCAGGGTGCAATATTAGAATTTACTAGGAGAAACCATTTCTTGGATGGTCTCACATATACGGTGAATTATTCTTTTAGATCCAATTACTGGACCATAAGGTGTCTCACAATAATGTTTCTCCCTGGAATCTCAAGTTTGAAAATATGATTACTTCCACTTATTATTGATTTGTTATAATCTGAGTTGTTTCCCATTTATTGAGTTTGTAAGATGTGGACTTGGAATAAAACAAACTGTTGATAGTTTAGATGGTATTTTATATTTTTGGTCAATTCATATATAATCTATCTCAACACTTAATAACTTACCAACCTCATTCCTTCAACAAGCATAGCTATGTCTCTCTCAATGCATAAGCTATAAATAGTCGTAGTTAAACCCATGTGAAGTTTGTGTGTGTATGGATCACCACGTGCGTAAGGCGCTAATACTTGTACTTCATTTTTAATTCTCTTGATATAATCTATATTCTTCTGTTTTGATTTATTCTTATCTGTTCTTTAATGTCTAACTCTTGAATACAATGAAGATGTATTGTCCAATATGTCGTAAAACTTCGCTAACGAGTTAAAGAAATTCCGAAAATCAGGAATACTAAGCACCCGATCCTTCCTAGTTGTTCCAGGTCCTAAATAGAAGTACCTATCATTCCAACTATCGTCAGAAGTATGGGTCTGGTTTGGGAGCCTGTCTAAATCACATCTTTGGAGTTTCAAATATACGATTCAAGATCCAACTCCAGTCATGAACTGTTAGAAATTATCAAGAAGGAATTTCAAGTCAAGATTGGGAATTTCATTAATGGTTCTCCATGGGTTCCACTGTCAGAGCTAGGTTGCTCTCCCTTGACCTATATTGGGAAAATGTTAATCGATTGGTCCAATAGGATGATGACTTGCAAGGAAATTTGCAAGACGATTTGAAGTTAATGCTATGGGTGGGATGAAGTAAGTTGAACTTGACTTCTTGATTATGATTATTTGATTTAAGGGTCTTGAATGGTCTTATCTAAGTGTAACTTGGTTGCTATGACAATCCCACATTCCTACTTTATTACAATCCAACATTCCTACATTCCCACATTCCCACATTCCTACATTCCTACATTCCTACATTCCTACATTCCTACATTCCCACATCCAACTTAACAGTTAGAATAATAAATACACCTAAACCCTTCGATTAGGAAGTAATAGATATGCCTCATGATCTCCCTGCGATCCTCAATACCCCGTGTGTGATAGTTGACAACTGAGGTCCTTCCCATTCATCCAATCATCTCCCACCCATCTAATGTCTCACACGCACTACCTCCCAGCCAATGTCGCGGCACTACTACTGTCATGCCTTACTAGTCCACATTGCCTGCTTCGTATATCACAAAACAACAACAAAAATTCTAGTCTTGGCGATCATCTGCATATGCATCATGTATAAAAATCATTCTTAAACCCACCAAAAAAAATATACCTTAAGTCATGTCATTAAATCATGACATCCGATACGCCTCAAGCCATGATATGATTGATCATGCCTTGTCATGGATAACCTGTAAATCGGATCGGTCATGTCAGGCGACATGTCACATTGATTTACGAATGTTGTGGAAATCAAGTTGCAAATAGGCGATGATACAGATTTAATCGTTCATACGTTTATCCCCCCAGATTTTGAAATTTGAAAGATATGGGAGAAGGGATATGCTATAGGGCGTAACTATTAGACTATATACGTGATGTTATTTCATGGTTTAGGGTTGGGGATGTTGGCGATGATCAATGAAGTGATGTGATTGGTCCGCGCAGAAAAATTTTGTATGACCTAAAGTTGAATATAGTTGGTTGGGTATGTTTATTAGACTATACATAATGTTGTTTATTGTTTTGGTGATGTAGAAGTTGGGGATATGTTATCTGTTCCAACTGGATGTTTATCCTAGGTAGTTCTCCTCATTTAAGTCTAACCTATGTAATTAACTAATTTTCAATCATTTTCAGTATTGAAACGGTGGGATCATTCTATTCTCTAACTTTCTTCCATGATAGTCTCTATATTGAAAACTGATTGGGATATAATATCCAGTTGTTTTGCACGATTGTAATAAATGACTTGGGAACGAAATCGATGATGATCATTTCTAAGACATTCCTATCTTAGAGTTTCTCATTATAATCCAATACTCTGTACTCTAAAGACTCCATTATGGGGATATCTTGCCAGGATTAAGATCTCTCCAATCGTTACTACTTCCTAGGTTTAGTTCCCATTTGATTTCTATTTGAAGAAATTATCAGGGAAGGAGTAAGTATAAGCGAGCCTTGTTTAAAAGTCCCTCCCTGGATTTTACACAGATGGCCAGGAGAACATGTTGGAAACTTCTCTTGTCCCCTATGTAGATATTTGTGGTGGCCTTTATGAACTTGAATCATTCTTTTGTTCAGGGAAGGTTGAAATTTCAAAAGGTTTGTAAAAGGGTTGACTCTAGTGTTCTCAACAAATCATGACTCTCTGGAAATCTCTTAGCTGACTAGGGGCTACTAATGGATGGTCTATTGATCCAGCTTCTCGACCCAGTTTCTGATCTTCTTGTATGTTCAGGAATTTATAATTCTTTAAATTAGTAATATGCTTAGCTATGTGTATCATCTCTCCCCACGTGTAGTTATATTGATAGAAATTATACCCGAATCCAAGTAGTTGCGTCAATAAATCCCCAAGATTTAAAGAACAACCTACACAAAGCCGGGCGCATTCCTATTGCCTCATGGTTCGTCCGCGGTGATTAAACAATGTGTTTGTGTAATCATTTATAAAGAACAATGGAACTCTATAAATGATCTTGGCGAAAGACTTAATTTGTTCTTGATCCTAGGGGACTTGATGGGAAGTTTTGTCTAGGTTTAGTTAAGGTTTAGAGTATAGTGGGGATTAGAGCTCATTAATGAAGGAACCATGAATAGTTAACGTGGGTTTCAAGAATCCCAATAGACAGACTGGATTCAACCATAATTTATTGGAAACTCATTGGGTATGCAAAACCATTAGTATCACTAGATTCCTTCTTCGGCTTACTTTCCAAGCTGAGAAGTTCCAGGGATTAAATAAATGGTAGGTGTTAGTTGTACCTCATTTGAAGGGACTCTTGAGATCAGTTCCACTTGGAAATTTCAGAGTTTGCCAGGGGCTGAACATGAAACTCAGAATAGTAAGAATGGTTTAGATATATCATGGAAGACAGACTTAATGATACACCACCCATGATTTATTAAGAAGTGGTTTCAATCAGGGGACTTGTTACTTGGTTCCTTATACTATTTGCTTAGAAGATCGGGGGATCATACGACTACTGGGCATTCATTTGATACATTGAAAACTGAAACTTGGCTTTGAACATGGGTTTGGAAATAATCTAAGCGCTGGTACATACTCCCTGGCAATCTAGAAATCTGGTGATTAAGAGTGTTCTGAATAATAGAGAATATATATAAAATAGAACAAGAGATCTAATGGAACAAGATGATTTGAATGGGGAGCCCAGGTTTATTCCATGATAAAATAACTCCTCAGAACTGTTGAATGAAGGTCAAGACTTCTTTATCCTGCTGCCTGCCTTTTGGTTTTACTGAAGTAGGTATCACTTAAAACAAAGGGGGTGGGGAATGGCACCTACATACGACATATGCACCTTACAAAGAACGCTAACATCAAATCATACATTAAGTCTTTGTTTAATCAATAAATATGATATTTCAGTTGGTTTTAATTCAGTTGCGGTGGATTTATATGTGTTAGCCAGGATTGCTCATCGCTTATTGGATACAAAAATTAATGAGCACACCTATACAAACTCATGCAAAAATTAACAAACTGTGTTATTGAATCTATTTAAACTACTGCCTAAGAAATTCGATTAGTATCTAGTGATTATGTTGGTTTCTTGAGCTAAAAATAGAGCTTGGTACTTCAGAACTTGGTTGGGATGATATAAACTGTGGCGCAAAACTGATTTTGGAAATTTGAGGTGATAGTTTCCCGTTGGAGATGGACAAATAGTAACATCTATTGGTGTTCACTTCACTAACACAGATCTGAGAATTGCTGGTTTCTTTTCCAATGGAGAATCAAAACAAGTTTCAGAAATTGTTCTACCCAGAAAAGGGAAAGTAAGTTCAGAAAATACTAATATTTCCCATTTCTACTTGTGGAAAGTATCGGGTGTTGATAAGATGGTCATCCAATGCTTGAAGAGAGAATTATCCTTGACATTTGAAATACAATCAGAATATAGAATGCCTAACTTGGCAAATTTTGTACTAAGTTTGAGTTCAGATAAAGATATGACTAGTTTTAATATTGAATTGAAATAGTTAAGATTTCAGAACTGCAATGAATGAAAAGTTAGAAGTCATGGTATTATTGTAACACTGTTGTATCATAAATACACAACAATTTTATTTAAATCTGATTCTTAGCCATATTACAAGCTGAGATTTCGGTATCTACTTCGGGTTTAGGGTTGGTTTTGTATGGGTATGAACCGCTTGCTCGGGGAAAATTAAAAAAAGCGGTAGGCTAGTTCATATTTCAGTAAATCACTTATCTAAATAACTCTATTCCTTGCTTGCTTAGTAGTAATATCTCCCTCTTCTCTAAAGAACAAGTCATGTGAACATTATATCTCAAATTAGGCTCATTACGGGGTTTTATGGGTATTATCCCAGTCACGTGACTGTTGTAATTTTTTCAAATGAGTTGTCCTTTTTGATTTTGTACTGATCCACGACTCTGTCAATGACGAAAAATTCAACAAAACTTGACTTCCAGTCAAAACAAACAGCTACATCCAATTCAAAGGTACCATTGTCTAACGATGAACTTCGAAGATGCTGAAGAATTAAATGGTGTTCGGTTCGCTTGGAACACCATTCCTTCTACCAAACTAGAAGCTGGGAAAATCGTTGTTCCTACCGGTGCACTTTATACCCCATTAAAAGATCGAGAAGACTTACCCATTGCTGCCTATGATCCTGTCTTTTGTTCTAACCAGAGTTGTAAGGCCATTCTTAATCCATACTGTTCATTCGAGCCTTCATTTTGGGGATGTCCTATCTGTGGATATAGAAACCCCTTGCCTGTTCATTATCAAGGTTTGAATCCTGAAAACTTACCTTTGGAAATTCAAGGTAATAGTTCAACAATTGAATATATCACGGCCCGTCCTGTTCCCAACCCACCTATTTTCTTGTTTGTCGTTGATTTATGTCAGGATGAAGATAACTTGAAGGCATTAAAGGAGGATTTGATTGTGTCTTTGAACTTATTACCTGTCAATGCCTTGATTGGGTTGATCACTTATGGAACCATGGTTCAAGTACATGATTTAGGATCAGAGAAGATTGCCAAGAATTATATATTCCGCGGTGATAAAGAATATACTGATAAACAAATTAGTGAAATGTTGAATCGACCACTTGCACCCTCTCCTACTGGACAACAACCCCAGTATGCTAATTCCTTAAACCGATTCTTACTCCCCTTTGAAGAAGTTGAATTCCAATTAACGTCAATTTTAGAAAATTTAAGTCAAGATCCTTGGCCTGTGGCTAATGGAGATAGAGCTTTAAGATGTACAGGTAGTGCCTTGAATGTAGCGGCCAATTTACTTGGTCTTACATATGCTGGATTCGGAGCCAGGATTATGTTATTTACTGCTGGACCAGGAACTTTAAGTCCTGGATTAATCGTAGGTCCTCAATTGAAAGAACCAATTAGATCTCATTCAGATATAGATAAGGATAATGCTAAACATTTCAAAAAGGCCACCAAGT
>JAKTZF010000036.1:0-21064 GCA_030705235.1 Spathaspora jeffriesii
AGGAGTATATTCCGAGGATGATCAACTTATGGGTCCCAATGAGTCGACTTATCAAGTTCATGAACTCAATCTTTTGATCAAGATCGAATTTATTCAGGTTTTTATTACTTAAATGAGTCAGAAACAATTGTTCAGCAAAACCCTGAGGGTCACGAAGAAGATGTATGGCGGAGAAGTTTAAATATGTTGCACTATGTTTGGAATTTGATTTCTTCTTGATGGCTTTTACGGCAGCTTCTAATTTCTTCCCCCGTTTCGAAGATTTCTTATTCACTTGCATCTTATGTTTAAGTTCATTCATATCAAACCCATCATCGGAAGATTCATCGAAATTCTCTTCTCTTTCTTTATCGGCACCAAGGAAGAATCTTACACCAGCAATGGCAACTTTCACATCTGGATGTAATGCTGCCTGGGTCATGATTTCTACAGTACGTGAATCATCCCAAACACCTCTCCTCCATAATTCTCGAGTCAACTTCGTGGCCCAAACTCCATAAGCGTCTTTCCTATCAAGTAAAGTAAACAATAACGCCTGAGTTGATCTGTTCAACTTCTGATTCTTACCATTGGTATTAACGGCTTTCAATAATGAAATAAGCGTGGAATAAATTTGTTTCCTCATTTGTTTAACTTGTACTCCATCAGAAGTCAATAATGGGAATAATGTTTGGATTAACAGTTCTGCCAGGATTACATCCTTATTACGAAGCATGGTTAAACATTGAATGATCTTTTCCCGTAAATCAACATCTAATACTCGATGGTTTTCTAAAAGGATGGTTTTCAATTCATCAGGGAAGGTAGCGGTTTCCTTAGGGTAACAACCACATACGGCGGATACAAATCCAATTAAATCGGAGAATTCAGATGAGTTGGAAGTATCGGACGGGTTGGAAAGGTATAGGTCACGAAGGGATTCATAATGGGAGTATTGTTGGGTGAATTCTTCATGGTAGGATTCAGGGTCTCGACGGACAACGTTTTGAAGAAGGATGATGTTGGTAGGGAGGATAGCGGCTCTCCGTTTCTTACCCATGGTGTCTAGTAACTTTTGAACTTATGAGCGATAGCGAGTAAGTGAATAAATGAACCTCAAGAGTGTACTTAAAGGATAGCTGTGCTTAAGATTTCTGTCTTAAGTAAATAACTGAGCAAGAGTGTACGTAAGGTATCTGTCTTGAGTTTGTCTATACTTAGTGTTGTCTTAAGAATGCCTATCTTAAGAGTGTCTGTACTGAGCCTGTCTTAGTTTGTTAAAGAATTTAAAGAATGTACTGAAATATTTTTTTTTTTACTGAGATGAGATGCGACTTTAAATTTTCCTAACAAAATATATTAATAAATAATAACTAATACCAGATGGTTATTAGTAGAAGATATAGAAATAACTTATATAAATCTAGTAGGGTTAAGATTAGTATTTGTAATAATCAACAACTTCTCTACTTCAACTACTCTCAGTATTAATATAGCAAATTTTCAATTAATACTTCGCTTACGCGTATTAATTGTACTAATCAAACAACCCCTTCATATTCTCATAATTCAATTTCCTGGAAACAGGAATCTTCAGGAAATACATCATCGCGGCATCCTTAGCAGTCATGGCATTCCCATCAGCATCCAATTCCATCCCTGACAACTCCCCAGATAATTCCGGAGGAACATTCGCCCGTCTTTTCTTCCTTGGTTGTGCTGCCGAGGTATTACCCGTCAATTCATCCGCTTCTTGTTTCAACCGTTTCCTTTCTTGTTCAACCAAGAAATCATGATTCAACCCTGTCCATATTCTTTCCTTAATTTCTATTTCAGAAGGGGAAAGTTTACTTTCAAGTACTATATCATCATCATCATCTGAATTTAAATCTATCGAGGATGATATTTTCTCAAGCATGTCCTGAGTCTTGGGGAGATTTTTCACTAAATTCTTGGGCCAGTTCATGTTCCAGATTGTCGTCAAGTCCTCATCTTGACTCGAGGATAATTCATAGGGTGTTTCATAAAGTGATTCCTTAAGTTTTGTTCGTTTGATATTGAGAATCCGATCCATTTCAAGTGTAAGTGATTCCTGAGTCAATGGCATATCTGTAAGTATTGTCTTGAGAAGATTATGCTTTTCAAATTCTTCCTTAGGCATAACCGTTGCTTCTTCTTCATGTAATCCTACAAAAGTATCTTGTAAAGTTTGACTTATTTTCTTCTCTTTCATTCGATTTTTATCAAATGATGGAGGATTTGAACTTTCCAATTCATTTTCATTCTCTCGAAACGATTTAACTGTTAATTCACCGGCACGCGTCCGTTTAAATTCATTTAATCTTCGTTGAAGAGTTTCTTCACCTACATGTGCCACGGCCACGATTTCCGCATGAGTTCTTCTAAAATTATTCATCCTAGCAGCAAGTAAGACACAAGCACCAGCAATCCCAGCCGGTCTTCTCCCTTCATGGATCCAATCACTTGACATCCGATGGGCCAATTTAACCGCATCCTTGACAACTTTAGTATTCTTATCTCTAAAATCCAACTTTTCTGCAAAATGTTGAATAAATAAAGACGGATCAGCAAGGGGCAAACTAGTAATATGTAAAGCCTTTACCATTTTCAAAAAAGTCGCCCCGAGGGAATATACTGAGATTTGTAATCTTGAACTAAAATCAATCAACATATGGTGAGTTTTCTCCTTTCTACAAGCAACATAAAGACATGTAGCAAGAACATTATTTGATCGTCTACCCTGGACGAAATTCAACGTGAGGGCAAGTCGAAACCATTCACCTGCCGCCTCAGCTATATAATCTGGGATTTGTAAACTGGCAGCAATACGACGGATTTTCCGCTTGGCATTAAGTAATGTTTGTTCACGAGATTCCATGGCATTTTGTCTCCCACCAAAGTTTACTCGGGCTTGATCAGCACCAACCATTGATCCTTGAACTACCGCAGCCCCATTGGAAGATTCTCCAAATTGAACTTCGGAAACTATGGGGTTTTCTTCAAGCACGGTTCCACATCGTTGACAGGCAATGTCCAGTGCCGCCGTGTATCTATTTAATGCAAATGATGTGTGTCCACAATTTTTACATGCTTTTTGTTTGTTCATTGTGTAGATGTTATGTTGATTTTGAAAAGTGAAGTTTTTAGTATGTTAAGTAGATGTATTGTATATATATACACTTGATATTTGATTGTTGTAATCTGTTGTATTTAGGCTCTGTGTTGTCTCTGTGTCGCCTCTGTCTCGTGTGTTGTCTCTTGTTGTTTATAATACGTGGCGTTATCAGTTTCTGGATTATGTAAGATCTGTTGTCCAGTTATATCTCTTATCTAGTAGGTTTTATCTGCTCTCCTGTATAGTTATCTCTGTATCTCTTGTTTATGCAGTTGGTAAACAACGTTTCCCCTTTAAAACTAATCAAAAAAAATTTTGTAAGGAGTAACAAGAAACGAAAAAAGAAATTTACATAAACCCTAGCAACCCCCGCTTACAACTAGACCAACCAACATTTGCAACACATACTTAACTCGTTTGCCTTAAATAATTCTACAAACAGTTCAATAATCCTAGTACACCACTTACAATAACTTTTACCTAGCATACATTATCTATAACTCCACTTCGCTTATTCCAATGACGGAAATAATATCATACTCTCCCGTAGATCTCGGTCCAGATCTTCGACCAATGAGCACCATAACACGACAAATAACCCAAGAATCCTTACTGCCGAGCATAACCCAATTTCAATTCCCCTACAACCTAATCATGAAAATCTCCACATCGGAACCCCGCGATGGATTACAACTGGAACGAACCTGTCTTACATTCATACGTTTCTCCCTGGCATTATTCTTCACCTCGCTTGTCCTCCTCCTCAACTTCAGATTAGATAGTCCAACACAACCCCAGACTAAATTAAGCACGGTATTGGCGTATTTATTACTTGTGTTAGCTGTTGTTGTGCTTGTGGTTGCTGGGGTTAATTATTGGATTACGATAGAGAGGTATGCCAGGGGGAAGATTCATAATTTTGGGTTTAATAATTTTTGGAGTATGATTATGATAAGTGGGGTTATGATGGGGCTTATGGGGATTAATTTGACTTTGTTAGTGGAGGAATATGTTCTTACTAAGTAATGACTGAGCGATAGCGAAGTTATTAGTTAAGAGTGAGCGAAGCGGAGAACCAAAGGCTGTATTATCTTAGACTGTGGGAAGATGAGTAGAGAGAAACTCAGTGTAATACAGCCAAAGGCTCTATTTAGCAAAGACTCCCCTGACAAACTATAAATTCTAAGCCAGCTCAGAGTGAAGATCCCAAGACTAGTCAGAGTCCAACGAAGTGAGAAAACTCTCAGTAAAACTTTGTTCAAGAACAGCTGCTCTAGTTCTTAGCTTATATCAGATATCAACAAGAGTTATACAAGGCTCTGGCATTGACATAAAACTCTCTATCGCTCAGTTAACATAGTATAATTTATAGATATCATTAGAGAATTGAGAATACTAGTTATTTATAATATATATCTTACAAGAATATCGAAATGAATCTTAAGTTATAATACCGTCCTTTGGTAGCACATGATTGTTAATGTTCATTTGGTAGCGAGTGTTTACCTTATGTTTAGTTAAGCCTGACAATAAGCTAGTATATTTTGTAATTTTATGTTATAATATTATATATACATTAGGAATCGTTCTAGGTGGTAGTCTATTATATCTATATAGGTAAGAAGTTGTTTACTCATTGTCTAATACAACTAACACCCTCGCTATCGCTCAGGTGTTAGTGTTCAGGCTTACTCACCCTTCCCTCCTTCTTCTTTTTATTAACTTTCCTTCTCTCACCAAACCCCAGTTTATCCATCTCCATCATCGCCTCCCTCTTGGCCGTTGACACCACTGTCAAACTCTCTTTAATAACCCCATCATCATCAACTTCATCTAACAACTCCATTGTCTTGCCAATTCTTTCTTCAATAGCATGGATTCTTTCAACATCTTTCTCACCCACGATACTCACGGCATCCCCCTTTCTCCCCGCCCTAGCGGTTCTACCTACTCTATGTATAAAATCATCTGCATCTGCCGGAATATCGAAATTCACCACAAGTTCAACACTAGGAATATCCAACCCACGAGAAGCCACATCAGTGGCAATGAGGATTTTCGCAGCTCCTGCCTTGAATCTATGTAACGAGTTTATCCGTTCTGTTTGTTTCATTTGTGAATGGAGGGACGCGACTCGGAAGTCAAGTTTACGAAGGGTACGACTCAAGATCTCGGCTGTGATTGTTCGGTTTACAAAAATGACACTGGTGGAGTTGTTGTATTGTGGTAGGTTGAGGATGTTATGAAGGTATGCTTCTTTGACGTATGATGGAACAAACACGTATTTTATCGCGAGGGAATTTGGAATGGCGACATTATCGATATTTTCAACTTCATGCATAAACACATTCTTCCGTGGTGTATCCTTCAATGCCCTTACTGCATCAGTGATAGTCGCAGTAAATAACAAAGTCTGCCGATCTTCACTCTTGGGAATCACTTTAAAACATCGTTCTAAATCACTACTGAAACTATTACTTAATAATCGATCAGCTTCATCCAATACTAAATACCTCACCCTTTTCAAACCCAGGATCGTCTCCTCACCACTGTTCAACACATGATCGGCCAATCTACCAGGTGTAGCAATCACGAAATGAGGATTACGTTGTAATGCAAGCGCCTGAGTTACAATATCCTCACCACCAACAACAACAGCAACTTTGACATTCATGTTACTCCCCAACGCAGCAAACTGTTCTGCGATTTGTAATGCGAGTTCTCGTGTAGGGGTAAGTATCAATCCAAATATCCCCATGGGGTCAGCGGACCATTGTGTCAACATAGGTGCAGCAAAGGCAATGGTTTTACCGGATCCTGTCTTTGCACCTCCGATACAATCTTGTCCGGAGAGGATGGCGGGGATGCATGCGGATTGAATCGGCGTGGGTTTATGGATCTTCATGGCTGTTAGCGATTCACTGAGCCATTTGGCTACTCCAAGATCGGAAAATGACATGGTGTTTAAGAAGTGATATAGAACTTGGTTGTAAAAAATGAATATAAAATAAATATTGAATATTTAGAAAAATTTAAGATGAGATAATCACGTGACTTGGATAGTTAAGACATAAAGTGTATGGGTATAGTTTTTGTAAATGTATAGTAAACCACAAGTAGAACAGTGCTTCAAGGACAACTTCATCTTTAAGTGGGTAATCAAGTTTAGATAAATGCTTAGTATAAGTCTATTCAATCCAAAAGTTAATTGGCATATTTGAATAACACCAAGTGCTTCAATGTTATAAAAAACTTGAATGATCAAACATAACAGATATTACTGGAATGGACGATCATTGTATTATTGTTTAGAAGTGTGTCATTGCTAATAATTTGATATCTTTACTGAATTAGATTTTAAGTTTTACTTATAACTGAGGTTTATCGTACAATTGTAAATAGATAGTGTCTTGGAAGGACGTGTTTAGTTTAATACTAGTAACTAGATAACTTGTTACTTCACATGTTCTACTTACTCTAACAGTCTAAAACAAACAGTCTACAACTAATAGTTTCCCTAGGGAATGCAATCTAACATATATTCTAAGGTGCTACCGATTGATAGGTAGAGCGATATCACACTTTCTGCTTAACTATGACTCAGTCAAGTAAAAACCTTTGAACCAGGCAAACTCAAACTAGTAAACACCTTTGAACGGCAATATACACTCTCCTTCGCTATCGCTCAGTCAAGTGTATTGCTCAGTCAAGTGAATATTTGCAACTTTGTATAAAAAAATATTGCAGCATCGCTTGCTTATATAAAGGAAAAAATTTCTTCAACATCTCATAACCACTCCATATACACTACAATGATACGAAGGATACGTCAATTTTCACAAGCACACCGACTCTCACAATACATCGAACCCCATGTCGACGTAGCGCGAACCTCGTACCTTATCCACACCACACCACCTCCTCCCACGCTCCCTCAACAAACCCATTCCAATGAAACCACATCTGTGAAATATACTCCCCTACCACAATCCAAAACAACTGAGATTTCCGAAAGGATCATCTCGATTGCCGATTACTTCTCAGGGAACGCCCATCACACCCATCATGTGTTCTACGCCTCGACACAACACCAACTTGCAAAACGAGCCGCCCGCGTTGAAGGTCGTTCACGAAAATTCGTTGATTTGAAAATGGTTAGAATGACAAGTGGGAAAGGTGGCAATGGATGTGTTTCATTCATGCGTGATGCCAATAAACCCACAGGTCCTCCCAACGGTGGTGATGGTGGGGAAGGGGGTGATATTTATATCTCAGTGGTTGATCTGACTAGTTTGAATCGCATCAATCTGACATATATTGCGAGAGATGGGACTCCAGGGAAGGGAGATCAGTTGGATGGGAAACGCGGCGAGGATGTTATTGTGGAAGTTCCAGTGGGGACTGTTATCCGGTGGATCCCAGATCCTATTGAATTGAAACAATATGTTCGAAGACGAGAGGGAGAAGTTATTGATGATGTTTATATTCAAGTTAAATGTGATGACAATCATAATATTCAAATGTTTAGAAAGGGATATGAACCAGGTGAAGGATGGATATATAGTCAATACGATGAAGAGTATTACGCACAGCGTGACTTCTTTACTAATTTGAATAAACAAGTTAAGAAATATGATCAAGAGTTGATAAATGAGGAGATTCAACAAGATAGGTTTCCTTTATTAGGTATTGATTGTAATAAAGTAACTACTAAACCTATGCTTTTACTTAAAGGTGGCGTTGGAGGTATGGGGAATATGCATTTTTTAAATCATGAAGTTAGAAATCCAAGATTTTGTAAAATAGGAAGACCAGGTTTAACTTCGTTCTTTTTATTTGAATTGAAATTAATTGCTGATTTAGGATTAGTTGGGTTACCAAATGCTGGGAAATCTACCCTTCTTCGTGCTATTTCAAGAGCAACTCCTAGAGTTGGACATTGGGAATTCACGACATTACAACCTACTGTCGGGACAATCTTTACCACCATTGATAAAGACCCATTTACTGTTGCTGATATCCCGGGGATCATCAAAGGTGCCAAAGAAAACAAAGGTATGGGTCTTGATTTCCTTAGACATGTAGAAAGATCAGGAGGTCTTGTATTTGTTGTATCTCTCGAATCAACCAACCCAATTTCCGATCTACAAACCTTAATTGATGAAGTTGGAACCAAAAGAATGAAAGATAAGAGAGTGCTTATTGTCGCTACAAAGGCTGATTTAAGTAAACAAGGTGAAAATTATACTGAATTAAGAAATTATCTTGAATTAAATCAACCAGAATGGAAAATTGTTCCTGTATGTGCCCCCAATGGTGATAATATCAATCAATGTATTAAATTAATGAGTGAGATTGCAAACAAGAAATAAAGACATAATTCCGTGTAAACCCACACCGACCCCTTGTATATACTAGTACTTATCTAAATAAAATAGTTCGCATTAATTCGCGTGTACAACAATGAAACTTTTCGGAAAATTGGCTTTCCCCTTTCGGAAAACTTATCTCTAACAACTATCCCAGGGTAACTATCCCAGGGAAACTCGAACATTGCATAATATTACTTGGGATTGTCACAAGCACCATGCAAAAAGATGTGCCACTACCAACCACGGTAATAAATCATCGGCACATTCATGCAAGCATCGGCATGTCAACCAGTGTGCATCAATGCCTTTTAATTATAATCGCCAAGATTAATGCCCTAACCGTTATTGATAAACGGCATAGAAACATCTGACATTTGCATCCCGCAAAAGATTCCGCGACAAAGCCCTACCATGTTTTTATTTTCGGGATGCGTCCGAATGATGCATATTCGGCGTTTTCAAATTTGTAGATGCATTTTCTAATGCCTTTTCACCTGGCTTGATTTAACGTCTTTCATGTGACTTAGAAACAGGGTGATGTTAGTGTTGGTGGTGTTGTTTATTCCGGGACTGCTATTCATTGTTGGTGGGGGTTATTGTATCATAGTATGACTGGAGAGGGGAGAGGTCATACTTATCTCGTTCAACACAAAGATGAAACTTCCCTGCAAGGGAAACATTTTCAAGAAAATAATATTTTTCAAATATTTGTTAAAAAAATAAATTGTTTTGTTTGAAATTTCCATTGCCACGGAAATCATCCATATAGTGTCCGCCTGGATTTTTGCGTAACTTAGGAGGAGAAAATAAATTTATTATTTAACGTATATTGAAAATTCATTATATCAAATGGAAATATAAATACATCAAGAAATCCAATGAATAGATCAATTATATATCTACTTTATACACATTCACTCCTGTCAATAGACATTACAATCATTAATTAACATGTTCGCTACTGAATTTAATAATCCATTCCAACAAATCCCCTGCATAGCACCCATGTCACCCATCTCCCCCTCGACCCAACTTAGTTCCATCCCCCCTACAGATTACTTTACTATCAAACCAAGATTATCAGTAGAAGTAACGGAGACATCAGATTCGGAAGATGAGGATATTATGGAAAGACGCACACCCAGAGACTCACCCATCACACCCTATGACTTTCCTTCACCCACTCTTGAAACATTCTTTCCCTCGAAATCATTACTTAATTTAATAATCCCAAATTTCACTCCATACAAGTTTTTAATTGTTGATGATAACATTATCAATTTGAAAATACTTAACCGTGTCCTACTCAAGATTTACCCCCATGCGGAAATAACACAGATCCATGATTCAACCTTGGTTAAACCATTGGTTGATTCTACTTCGTTTGATTTGGTTTTTTTAGATATTGAAATGCCAAAGGTTGATGGGATAGAATTGGCACAACATATGAGATATAACAAGAGGTTTGAAAATTGGGGAATCATTGCCGTGACGACATTGACTACCACGCGTGATTTAAGAATGTATAAACTGTGTGGGATAGATTATACTTTTGATAAACCCATGAAGGTGGGTTTAAGGGAGATTGGAAGAGTTATTGATGAGATTATTGATCAGAGAAAGTTTCATCGCTTTGTATAGATAGATTGGTTGGTTATAGAATATAATATTTAATTTGTAATATATGCTTGTAATAATACTTTAACTCAACTAGCGTATAGCTTATACTAATACATAGTTTGTACTATTAACTTGTGCTAATACCATCTAATTAACTTATACTAATACTTGGCTTGTACAATACGATAAGGTGTGTCCAATTTCAATAGAGTAAGTGTACAATTGATATGTGTAACTAGTCAATGCCTTATTCATTGCCACGGACCAAAACAATTGATTTATTCTCTATGTAAGGCGTATAACTGAATAAAATCAAACCCCGCATAGCTATATTCTTAGTAAGTTACTACGAATGACCCTAATTTTATTTGCATCATTTATTGCAAAAACCCCAGCCTCCCCCGCCTAGAAAAACAAAAATTTCACACTAAAATATTATTTAGACCTATTTTCCATTAGGGGTTGCCGCATGGAAATTTACCATTGTTTGGAAATGTCCACTAAAAGAAACTTATAAAATAAAACATTTAATATTTTTTTTTGCTCAGTTTTGTGTCATGGCATAGATTTACATGATCAAGGCTTTTCGGATAAGCTAACTACCGGAGGATAAATTTGGCATGATTTATTTTGTTTCTAGAAACATGTAAATCTTGAAGAATATGTCAAAATTAAGGCGCTGTGCGTAAGGCTTTTTTCGGATAAGTTTTATTTTGATATTATGATTGCAAAATATTGAAAATAAATATATCATGGTTATGAAAGGCATTCGGATTGCCGTGATCCTTAATCTACAATTTACCATCTAGAAGATGTGAACTACCTGAAATGTCATTGTGGATTAGGGTTCGGCTTATAGGTATTTCCGGGTAATCTGGGTTAGTTACACAATTGTAGGAAATTAGTTACTCTAAACAATCAGATTTAAACGCCGTTTATAATTGCCAAGATCTTTTTTATCTGTTTCAGATCTTCCAAGACATTTTTGGAATGGAAGCTAGAAGAGAATATGTATGTTTCGGAAAATATCATGCTTGCCGACGATTACCGATTTAATATGCGATTTATGGCATGTTTTAACGATGATTTGATTGATTGCTTTGTAGAAATTTTCAGGATTTGAAAAATTTTCATTGTTCATATGGATAAATTATTAAGTCCTTGCAGAAACATGCATGTGGATGATGATTTTCCATCGTCGTCTGATTAATCCGTCCTTGCAGAAACATGCAGCAACCTTCATTGTATAAGACAATATATCTATAATTTGAATCAATGATGAACAGACTCGGGTCATTCGGTACAATCTTTCATTAGTGATTATCTCATAGTGCATTCCCTTAGTTTCTTGACTGACTCTACACAACACATGACCTATCGAATTCCTATGGACGCAAAAAATCATTCACACTCCAGATTGAGAATGTAATACAATTGGTCATACGATTTATTTCAAGGTTTTTCGTGCCTGAGATCATTCAAACTTTAGATATCAGTGACAAGAATCATCAATTGATGATTTGCGTCTATTCCGTTTCCATAGCTTGTAATAAGTCCAGATGCAGATCATTCAAGGTATCGGCTAAAGCTAGAATATGACGTAAATTGCAATTGATGATTTGCATCTTGCTGAGCCCTGCATACATGAACTCCGAGACAGAACATATGATCAAATCTAATTTCTCTAGGAACAAGATGTAAATTGCGCGGGAAACCTCATCTAAGCCTGACCATGGGTTATAATTTGCATACATGTGCGCCAAGACACCGCAAATTAAAGTATCGACAACACATGATCACGATACAGAGTATCTTGGAACTAGCGGCAATTACCATATCAAGCAAATTCCCCGAAATCTCCTGCTAAGCCTAATAACGTTCTTACAAAGTTCGCGGAGACCCGGTCCCAACAGTTCTGACATATGACGTAAATTAAAAAATCAAGCTAAGCCCTGGTATTTATTTTTTTGTGAACAGATGATGTTCTGCGCGATGATGCGCGCAAGAAATAAAAATGTTGTGAACGGTAGGTGTTACCGAGGGATTAACCTTTTGTAGATTTTATTATTGTAATTGTAAGATTTCTCATCTGGGGAAGGTTCAACCGTTGTGCAAGAAATATTAAGATCATGGAAAATAAATGAGGTGAACTGCTGGAGTTAGCGAGCGCAATTTATGCAGATACTTACTTGTTTGCCGCAAATTATCTGGTCTTGAAAGAAAATGATAGATCATCCATGTAAAATTATTACAGATATCCTAATTATAAGTCATCTAGATTTTAAAATGTGTGCCAAATAGCAGGTCCTAGCAAAAGTTCTGATCAGGCAACAGCAGTTTATGCAAGATATTATCTGATTGCCGCAAAATTATCCAGAGATCACCATTTTAGGAAATGATAAACAATAATATACCATTATATGAAAAATATATTACAGATATTCTCACACCATTCTTTATAACTTGCGCTTCTATGATAGCAGGTCGTAGCGAGAGTGATGACCAGGAAACAGCAATTATGGAAGATATTAGCTGACTGCCGCAAAAAGATAAGCAGGAATGATACATCACGCAAATATACAAGAGGTATTACAGATACTTATCTCGCACCATTCTTGGGTATCGCGCTTTTATCGCAGGATTTAGCGAGAGATTAGGCGCAATATATGCAGAGGATATTGATTGCCGCAAATTTATCTCGCCATTTCTTGGTGTCTTGAATGATCTATTATTCAAATATGCATAAAGTATTACAGATTCATATTCTCATTTGTGCGTCATCAAGAAATTGCGAGTCTGGAATAGCAGGACTCAGCGAGAGTTATGATCAGGCGAGTGCAATTCATGAAAGATATTATTTGAATGCCGCAAAATATAAGCAATAATTATATATCATTCATATATGCAAGGGGTATTACAGAAAATTATCCTGGCATCAATCTTTGTAACTTGAGCTTCTCATCATCTCATAGTAGGCACTAGGGAAAGTTATGACCAGGTAACAGCAATTTATGCATCATATTAGTTGAATGCCGCAAAAATATAAGAATGATACATCGCGCAAGTATACAAGAGATATTACAGATATCTGTACTAGCACCATTCTTGAGAAATTGCGCTTCTTTAATTACTGAATTTATCAAGATATCCGGCCCAAACCATTCAGAGAATATTGATTGCCGCAACATCATCACCTTTTGGCAAGATGATATGTCATTCAAATATGCAAGAGAAGTTACAATTATTCTCATTGTTGTTAATATGACGTAAGAAGATTATGAAAATTAGGTCCTCCATACTACTACTTCGAATTATTCCAATTCTCAATTATTCTGATCTTAATCATTTATTTTGCTGACGCAAAGAACCCACTTGAACTCTTGGAGTATGGGCAAATTTCGCCATCACGCATGATCAATATATATGTCCCATTTTCAAACATATGTAGTTCAACATACATCACCAGTGACATACGACCTGGTCATCAAGAATTGACTTCTTTCTGATCACGATTGATTCATTTATTCATGAACCATACGTGCCTCCCCTAAAAACCCCTACTTTCTTGTTGAAATCTATTCTCAATAAATGATGAGAAGAAACTTGGTTCTGGTATGAATGGATAATATTTCTTGATTTAGCCTATTCTTGTTCATACACCAATTCATTATAGAAGATGTCATCCGTTCTTGTAGCACGAAACTTGAAGACGGGGATTTTTTTTTGCAACGTTGAATATCTATTCACCCTATGATTCATGTAAATAACCAAAATATATCCATCTGGTTCCCCACATCTGCTAAGAACGTAATCTATTGGATGGATAAACCCACTCTAGTAAAATATCTTGGATGATATGCATTCAATTTCATAGATTGATATTTCTGTGTATGACCTGCATAGTACAAATTGCAGCAAAATGAATATTTGAATCCCCCTCATCTGATAAGGATAAAATCAAATACTCAACGGGCTTGTGAACCTATGTCTGACATAACACCTAGTACTAAAATGATCATTTCCAACTCAATTGATAGTTATTTCCCAATAATCGAATTGCCCAATGATATAATTACCGAAATTTACAAACTTCTTAATCAAGTAGATGTGCTTCTGTTAATGAAGGTTAATAAAACACTCTATCAATTGGGACTTTGGAAATTATACCATTCGATATATTACGGGGCTACATTCCCCAGATTATTAGTTTCGGCTCATATTTATACTCCATTTCATATAAAATTCACAATATTGCAACTTAAAAGTGATTTTATTCAAACTTTACATCATAATGCAAATGTTCATTTAATCAAAGAAATAGTAGCCATTGCTATGCAACCAGATGATTATAATGCTATAAAGGGATCATTTCCCTGGATAAATATTACTCTTGAACATGAAAAGGATTTGAGAAGATTTAATAAGCTTGATGTACTGTTATTAAGAGATCTAGAACTTACTTTCAACAATTATAGATTTATTACTGAAGTTGATCCAAATTGCTCCATTAAAGAACTAACTATTACCTCCGAGACTGGACATGAACTTTTTGAAATAATCCCGAGATTAAAGGAATTAGAATCATTACATATATCTCCAGTAACTGCTGAAACTTTAATGGAACTCCGTTCTATTGGAGTATCCAAATTAGCTATCAAAAAGTTATTTTTGAAAGAATGTACTCCAGATTGTGCTGGAGGAAGGTTATTCCATTCACTAATTGCTCTTTTCGATCTTGACCAGATTGAAACATTTGGCTTTAGTATCTTTTTCAATATGAAATTTGACGACTTGAACTGGATTATCCATGGTTTATCATCCGTGAAGAACCTATTCATTGAAGGAAGTGATAACGATTACGGTGGGAAATTGTCCCAGTTGCGTCGAAATAGTTTGAGTTATCTATGTCTACATGGTCATTCTATACCTTGTACAAAATCCAAGACATTTGATTACCCCCTTTTATTGAATGTTATCGAGCCTCAAGAGAAATCATTGACGACATTGTGTATACTGAGATATGCTCCTCATTACATGAAACATACTTGCGTAGATAGGTATCATGATCATGGACATATTCACATGCCAACTGATATGTCTAGTTATTATTTACTTTTAATTGAACAGCTCTTGAAATTTGGCCGGTTTGCAAAGTTAAATACTGTTATTTTGAACGGACGCTATCATATCATTAAACGAGCAAGTCCTGGAATTGTTAAAGTAGTTCCACTTGAAATAAAGTCAAGAAATTAATATCATAAATATGGAAGAGAATATTGCTTTAAACCATTATTTTAGAAACAAGATCGGTTTCAAGGTTAATATAACATTTTAAGTTACTTTGTATTGGAAGGATTAATTTTAGTGTTTGACGTCATACTCTGTATTGTATCAAATGTACTTTCTTCTTCGTATTCTTAATTAGTGTTGCAATGGTTCACATATATACAAACTTGACTGACTTGGAGCTTTCTCAAGCTATGATATTGGAGGAGAGATCAGTTTTCTTAATTTTACCAATTCTGATTCTTTGTCGTAAATAAATGTTAATTATGTATCAATTCTGGTGTTGCAAAAGGAAAAAAATCTTTTGCAGCATTTCACCAAAAAATTTAACAAATTTTTAACATATCCATCAATGCAACAAATTATCGGAAAATAAGGAAAAATTGATATAAAGTTAGAGATATTACACTAGTTACTCAAAGAACACAATACTTTCTCTTACAGTAGGAATACCACTGCTACAATTTGTTATTTCGATGTTTAACCAAGAGTTACAAGGTGCAAAAAGAAAAATTAGCAACACGAGTTTTCTGACTTATACCTAGTTCATTTTTTGACTTCCAATATATACTGTTACTGAACCGTCTTTTTCAAACTAACAGTATATAACACCAACTGTATAGCTGATAATTTCATCTTGTTACCCTTTGAGGAAGAGATCATAAACATAGAAGCACCAAAAATGAAATCCATTTACTCATCTCAAGAATTCTCGAATAGGCTGGCCCCTTCTTTGGAAATTAGCTTTAAAATCCCTTATTTTTCTATTTTTGTGGTATGTTATTGACATACTTGTTATAATTTGATGTTTTAGATAAAGTTTCTGACATAATGGCATACACTCTTGGAATTATGCTCTTTTCATTGTATTTGTTAGTTAGATTGACTCTAAATGACTGAGTTTTCTCCCGTACCACTATTAATTCTCCACTACACTACTTAATGTCATTGTTCACCTTTCACTCATTTAACCAACCTCTTATCCCAGTATTCAGGGATCTTAAATTGATATTTAGATAATTTTTTTTTTTACTTTTGGCATTAAGGAAAACTATACAATTATAAATCCTATAGAAAAACCTAGTCCTTAGGATGACCTAAGGAGGAATATAAATTTGTTGGTGTCAATCACCATTCAGCGAAAAATAGCCTAATGAGGCAATATGGGTTAATGGATCAAGCCCCAATCATGAACCTATTGATTTAGTTTAGACCGTAATGAAAGGATAAATGGATCTCTCTGTCAACGGAGAGGCAGCGCTGCGGCTGTGTCGTCGTCGGAGCCACAACTTTGTGACGGTGGTACAGTAACGGTCAACAACAAGGAGTTGTTCAAGTGGTGTGGATGTCGAGCCTATGAAGTCCCTCAATTGAAAGGGTGTATTAGAATATTGGCGCCAAATTTGTTGGGTGACCAGGCACGTTTGGTATATGTGTTGAAGCCCTGGTTTGTGGTGGTTGGGATTGAGACATAGAAGACAATGTGTGATATCACGATTCGGATGTTGTGGATCGTGTTGTAATGAATACAGTTCGCCAAGATGTGACCGGTGGCCCAAATGTATTCTATGGATTTCCTCAAATGCCCCGTCATATTGAAATTTCCACTTCTTGAGTTTTTTCCAATATTACGCCATGCGCCATTGGTGAGCCCATAATTTAGACTTATCGATTCAGAGTATTCCACCTTGTTCTCGCGGAGGAAATGTTTGGTGGATGGAGATTTGAATGTGATGGGAGTTAGTGGTTGTCCATCTAGGTCAACGAGAAAATGATCAATGTATGATTGAGATGGGGGGTTCTTAAGAATCTGGGGTACCTCCCAATCTCCCACTTCGATCGGGCGAGCCTCAGTTTGAGGATGTTTGGGTACCGTTAATTCAAACCAGGCGGTAAGAATGGAGCGTTCACTTGCAGTAAAGGACTGATGATATTGTAGTCGTCCATAGAAATTGGGAGGGTCAGCACAGGGGATTTTCAACCCCAAAAGCACTTCGTACCATGGGATGATTTTTTGGCTGGGTTGATTGGTGAGATTGATTACAGCGCCTTGTATCTTTAGTCTCCATAATATAACTGATGGAGGTGGATTATTGGTGGTCAAAATTTTGTAGATGAAAGTGGCTTTGCGTCCTTGTAACTGGTGATCTAGGTCTAGCAATCCAAATCCGCCTAATTCGGGACGGTTGGTTAAGGTTTGCCAAGTGATGCCTGGGAATTTCCTGGATATGGTTGTTTGAAAGGTTTTTAGTAAATCTAGCGGGATGGGGTTGTGTAATTCTCGATAGTAAATCTTGGAATAAATAAACAGGTTAATAGCAGTGATGGAGTATGAAAGGGGCCATTCCTTAACAATACTTTTGTTGATCATATAATTAAGATAGGTGAGGTATTGTTTCCAATTTGTCCCCCTTCTAGGAATTCCCAAATATGTAAAGTCTTCCTCTCGGATGGATTTTTGTTGATATTGAAAAAGTGAAGGTGGTTTGCGGTCACCGTAGTAATAAATGTAGGTTTTTTCCTCACTAACTTTCGAGTTGGATGCTCTTTGGAAATTGTGGATTTCTCGGGACACTTGGCGTTGTTCGTGGAGGGTTGACATGTAGATATTGATATCGTCTGCGAAAGCTTGATATTGTATGTTGATGGGTAGGTAGTGTTGGATAGTTATCGAGAAACCGGTGATGTTCTGTTTGATTTTATGAAAGAAAGGTTCCAAACAGAGATTGAAAAGCACTGGACTAAATGATAAACCTTGTAAAATGCCCAAACGAACTCGAAAGAAGGGGGATAGATAGTTGTTGATTAGCAAGCAAGCTCGAAGTTGGGTGACTGTTGCCAAAATGAACCGGCGCATGTAGGTACCAACTCCGATTTTGATTAATAACTTTTCGATATATTCATGATCAATCCGGTCGAATGCTTTGTTAGATAATTTGGAAATATCAGCGTGCGGCTTGAAAATAACCGGATTCGGACCGATATTTTCCCCGAAAATTTCGAAAACAGCTCGTATGGCGCAGTGGTAGCGCAGCAGATTGCAAATCTGTTGGTCCTTAGTTCGATCCTGAGTGCGAGCTTGTTTCTTTTTTTGGATTAATGTTATACTATGCTGTGGTAATGCTTATACAGAGATAACAGAGTGGAAATCTGAATGATTATTTGCTTAAATCCATTATATTTTTATAGTTTATCTCGTTTGTGGGGCAAGTAGGAATAGATTATTTTTCAATTGAACATTCGAACTTCTTGCAGATGTAGCCGGAAGCAATAGTGAGAAGGAATCTATACATATGCGAAACAAGGTTGAGAAAATGTCGATTTTGTGTCCTTACATAATCATTCCCATATCTTTGTTAACAATTTTTTGATTCGGTTATATAATTTCCCAATTAGGAAGTGTAATGAGCTGCTGCAACTTTTTATTATCTCAAGATTTAAGCAAATTGAATTCGACAAGAAATTCCAAGGACCCTTTTGTAGTTTGCACACATTGTTGATTTGTATTAAGTGTCAAGAGCTTAATTCAAGACTTTGAACTTTAAACTAACATTGAGAGTTGAATTAAACGAGTTTTGTAGGATCACTAAGAGAAAAGGCAAAAACAAGCGGTTTGCGCGCAAAACTGAGAAAAACTTGAGATGGGATTTTAATTATCGTGTTTTGATAGATCTTTGATAAGTTCTAATAAACCAAAGTGAATCACGTTATTAATTCGATTTTATTTCCTGCATCAATTCATACATATAGACTTGATTGAAACTTGCTTTTTTCACACGCGTTTCCTCCATCTTTCAAGTGGTTACTTTCTCAAGATCAAGGTTTTTGCCACTAATGACAAATACAACGATCCTAATAACCAAGAGTTCCTCGGGGGATACCGAGAAGGAATTTGATAAAGACAAGCTTCGCAATCTCCTACAAAGTCTTTGTCTCAATTTAGACACCACGCATTTGGAGTTTGAACCAGTAGTAGAAGACATCATTAGAGGTTTGCCTGAAAGAATTGAGATTGAAGATTTGTATGAATTTGTGGCTGAAACTTTAGCCAGTAGGATAGTTTATCATCCAGATTATGCAATTCTTGCTGGTAGAATCATGGTTAAGAAACTTGAAACTATTGTTCCATTTACATTTAGTGAAAATATCAAACGAATAAAATCATATCGTCATCCTCGAGTTAGAAAGAATAAACCTTATTCAATATTGTCAGAAAAATTTTATGATGTTGTTATAAAGCATGCGGAATTCTTTGATGACATTATAGACAGGTCTCGCGATAACGAGCTAACATACTTTGGTATCAAGACCTTGGAGAATTCATACTTGTTAAGGATGAATAATCAAATTGCTGAAACTCCACAATATATGTTTCTCCGAGTTGCTATAGGGATTCATTTTGAAGATCTTGAATCAGTAGTTGAGACTTATGACTTAATGTCACAAAAATATCTTATTCATGCATCTCCAACCTTGTATAATTCTGGAACCGAATTCAATTATTTATCATCGTGTTTTCTATTGGCTATGAAAGAAGACTCTATAGATGGAATCTACAAAACCCTTCATGAGTCGGCATTAATCTCAAAAGCATCAGGTGGAATCGGTATACATATGCATGATATACGTGCCAGTGGCACTTTTATTGCTGGTACGAATGGAGTTTCCAATGGATTGGTTCCCATGTTACGAGTATTTAATAATACGGCAAGATATGTAGATCAAGGTGGTGGGAAGAGACCTGGTGCATTTGCAATGTATATTGAACCTTGGCATGCTGATATTTTCGATATTTTAGAAATGCGTAAGAATCATGGTAATGAAGAACAGAGAACTCGAGATTTATTTTATGGATTATGGATACCTGATTTGTTCATGAAACGAGTCAAAGAAGATAAAGACTGGAGTTTATTTTCTCCTGATGAAGCTCCAGGGCTAAGCGATGTATATGGAGATGAGTTTGTTGAATTGTATGAAAAGTACGAACAACAAGGCTTGGCATATTCTAAAGTTAAAGCCCACAAGTTATGGTTAACGATATTAGAATCCCAAACCGAAACTGGAGTTCCATATATGCTCTATAAAGATGCATGTAATGTTAAATCTAATCAAAAGAATATCGGCACTATAAAATCGTCCAACCTTTGTTGTGAAATTATACAATATTCTTCCCCTGAAGAAACGGCAGTTTGTAATTTAGGTTCATTAGCACTTCCAAGTTATTTAATGACGGTTGTTAACCGTGATGGAGAAGAAGTTTTAGAATTTGATTTCGTCAAATTACATAAAGTAACTAAAGTATTAACTAAGAATTTGAATAAGATTATTGACGTTACTAAATATCCCTTAGATTCAGCTGAGAATTCCAACAAGAAACATAGACCAATTGCCATTGGAGTTCAAGGTCTTGCCGATTTGTTTCTTGAATTAAGACTTGCCTTTGATTCAGTTGAAGCCAAACATTTAAACATTCAAATATTTGAAACCATATATCATGCAGCCATTGAACAATCTACAGAATTGGCATTTCATGACGGTCCTTATGGATCTTACGAAGGTTGTCCTGCATCTCAGGGTATACTTCAATTTGATATGTGGAATCATAAACCTTCTTCATTATATGATGATTGGGATATTCTAAAACAAAATATCAAGAATTTCGGATTGAGAA
>JAKTZF010000037.1:0-20717 GCA_030705235.1 Spathaspora jeffriesii
ACTCCAAAATATAAACATACAAATTTATATCACGTGATTTATATAAATCCCCATCTCAAATTTAATATTTTCATAGTTGAAAGATTTTTTTGAGTAGTTAGTAAATAGATAGCTATAGATTTGAGGGAGAATAATGTCGTCACCAACAGGCAATTTGAAACAAGTGTCATTCCCCCCAGATGTATTAGCAAGAATAGCACCTGATGTTTCTTTACAAAGACATTTGTCACTTGGAATAAGACCCAATTTACGTAAATTTCAAGAATTTAATTCAATTCAAATTGGTCGTGATATTCCCCAATTACAAGATAATTATAGTAATATTTTTGCCAGTTCAATTATTAAAAGTGGTTCTACTACCATTATAAATACCATTACTTTAGGAGTTGTTGAAAATTACAGCGAGACAGTTGACAGGTATAGTAGTATATATCCTGTTGTAGAAATATTGCGTGGTAGATTAGGTGGAAGTCCCACTGATGAGGAAATGATTGTGGCACAAGAATTACATGAGACTATTTATCATTCTAAATTGATCCCCAGTGACAGTTTGGTGGTTAAACCTATTGGGTTATCTATTAAACAAGAGGATGAAGAAGAAGAACAGATTTATTATCCTGAAGATAATTCTGCTGAAGATGTTTCTGACAAGTCATACTCTTTTGTTATATTAAGTTCGATAAAAGTTTATTCTAAACATACTAGTACCAATTCGTTGTTTGATTTATGTTATTTATCATGTGTTGACGCATTACAAAAATTAACCTTACCAAGATTGTATATTATGGATTCAATTCAAACCAAAGTATCAGTTAAACTGAAACGATCCACAACAAGAGGATTAATTTCCACTAATAAAGCACAATTGAATATTGATACTAATAAGGAACATTATTATCCAATTAAAGTAAATATTAAACCAGGATCAATTAGTAGTAATTTTGGAATAGTTAGACATAATGAACAAGAAATACTATTGACTGATTTACAAGGACAAGAAGAAGAGTCAAGTATATTATCTCGAATGTCAATCATAACAAACAAATCAGGTACTATTAATCGAATTAGTTTGATTAGTGGTGAAGGAGATATATCTCTTGAATTATTAAACGAAGCTATAGAAATCTCAAAAAGAAGAAGCATAGAAGGAATTATATAAATAATATAATACACAATCGTTTCTCTATGATAGTATGTATGATGTATGATGTATTTAGCTTACAATGAGCAAAAAAAGGTTTCTTACTATAACACACTCCTCACCCTCAATTCCACGCTGTTATTTTTCATTTTGTTTTGATTAAAAACATTTGATCCCTCAATTCTTTCTTTTCTTTCCACGCCCCTAACATTATCTGGTCAACTATCAAAAATAAGGAAACTTCAAGAACACCATAAAAAAAATTGGTGAAAGAATTTCAATTTCTTTATCAACAAGCTTTTTTTTACAACCGTTTATACTTTTTTTGTCAGCAATTTCAAACTTCTTACAAGGAGGAATAGAATACAAGAGCTTAAGGTGTCCCATATATCTTGAGTATGACCATGTCAAACAATGAAGGACATGAATCCGTATTAAATGGACAAGCTGAACAAATCAAGGATGATTTACAACCAAAACAATCCAACAATTTACAACAACAACCACCACCGCCGCCACCTCCACAACAACAACAAGAAGAAGATACCACTGAACCTTCTACTTCGGACAACACCATCGACCGTGACGATGTTATTGAGAGCAACCATCAGTTTGATGACATTTCTGACAAAAGACAACTTATTAATGAACTACTTGTTGATAATAAAAACACTGGTAAAGAAGGTGATGTATTTTATTTAATATCAAGTGAATACCTTACCAAGTTTTTAAATTTACCTGTTGATACATTATATCAATTGAAACAACAATTAGGTCCAATTAACTGTACATCTATAGTTGACTCCTTGGGGAATTTATTTCCTGAAAATAATGAACCAATCCCTACGTATAATATTACTAAGGAAATATTTGGGTATTTATCTAGTTGGATGGGAATTATTGGTACTCCTGTGGCAAGGTACTTGATTATTAATCCTGAAACTGGTGCCAAAGAAGTAGAAAGATATCCAGTTATATTTTTAGTACATCAATTAACACAACAACAACAACAGCAGCAGCAACAGCGACAACAACATGGTATACCACATTTCAGAAATTCACATCGTTCATTACCACCACCACCGGTTATTCCTATTGTTATCTCACGAACAAAAACATTTTATCAACTTATTGAAGCAATTCAAGCTCAAATTTTGAAACGAAAGTCATCCTCCTCGGTACTTCCTGAATTTAGAATTTGGTTTATTGGTGGTAATAATGACAAACCTTTACCTGTTAATATTTCAATCTCAACATTTATTTTTGAAATTCCTCAGAAATCTTTAGTTAATCATCGTATATTTGATGATACTATTAAATCTCAGGGTATTAATAAGTCAACATATGATATTTTGATCGAAGTTACGGAAAAGAATCATTTCCCAATTGATCAATATGTTATTAATTCTATAACTGCTTCCACTAATGCTACCGGAGGTCATTTAGGGTTAGCCAATTTGGGCAACACATGTTATATGAATTCAGCATTACAATGTTTATTACATATTCCTGAAATTAATTACTATTTCTATCATAACATTTATAAACAAGAATTAAATGTTAATAACCCATTAGGATATCATGGTAATGTTGCTAATTCATTTGGATCACTTTTAAAACAAGCATTTGATAATAAAGGTGGAGTTTCTAGTATTTCTCCCCGAGATTTTAAATCAACTATTGGAAGATATTCTTCAATGTTTTCTGGATATTTACAACAAGATTCTCAAGAATTTTTAAGTTGGTTATTAGATGCATTACATGAAGATCTTAATCGGATACATGAGAAGCCATATTATGAAAAACCTGAATTAAACCATAATAATGACCCGAATGCTATTATCAATCTTTCTAAAACTTGTTGGAATCAACATTTAACGAGAAATGATTCAGTAATTTCTGATTTGTTTACCGGATTATATCAATCTACTTTAATTTGTCCGGATTGTGGAAAAACTTCAATTACTTTTGATCCATTTAATGATTTAACTTTACCTTTACCAATAAGTAAGAAATGGTATCATACATTTACCATAGTCAATTTAACTTCTAGCCCAAGCATTATGAAATTAGAAGTTGAATTAAATAAAAATTCAAATTTTGATGATTTATTGAATTATTTAAGTAATTTTCTTAAAGTTTCAATTGAATTTTTATTTATTTATGAAATTTTCCATAATTCATTTTATAGTGATTTTCAACGAGATTATATCAAGAACAAATTCCATCCAATTGGGGATATAATCCGAGATAATGATGAAATTATTGTATATATTATTCCTCATGATCCCATAACCGATTTAATTATTCCCGTGTTCAATAGTATGGAAAATCAAGACAAATCATCATCGTATAAAATTACCAATATCTTTGGAATTCCATTATTTGTGGTTTTAAATAAACATGCGGATATTATTAGTTTTGGAACAATTAGAAGGAAATTAATTGAAGTGGTTAATGTGTTAAGTAAAGTTGATTTGATTGAAGAATATGAAATTATTAAACAAAATAAACCAGGCTATGTAAATAAGGAATTCTATAGCAAACACGATTTTAAACCGCAAGAAGAGGAGCTGAATGACGATTGTGGATATGATTCAGATATTTCACTTGCTAATCCTTATGTGGATGGTGATTTTGGATTTACTATGATGTATATTCATGATTATAGTCATACATCATTTAAAAATAAATTTTCCAGATTGAATAATGAAAAAGAAAATGATAATTTAATGGTTAATGTTCCTTTACATAAACCTAATTTCCATGAATTTACACCTTTGACTGACCAACTACTGGAAACTAAACGAAATTATTATCATCATGAGAAATATCTCAAGCAGAAACAAGAGGAAGAAGAAGATGACGAGGAGTTTGTTATAGTCGATAATGTTAATATCCTGTCGTCGGTAGACAGTCTGAGGACTGTTGAAGAAGAAGCAGTAGCAGCGGAAGATGAAGAAGAAGAAGAGACAGCCACCGAAGAAGAAGTGGTAGAAGAAGAGGAAGAGGAAGAAGGAGAAATTTTGGGTAGTATATTTGATTCAACTATTAATCTACCCTTAACCTCGGGATATTCCGAGTCTACAATTCCATCAAATGTAAATTCACCAGCACGATCTCCACCAGAAGCTGAACAAGCAATCACACGGGAATTAATTACGAAAGATACGATATTGTTATGTGATTGGGATATTGAAATATATCAACGAGTATTTGGTGATAATGAATTAACCACTTGGAATGATATTGCCATATTATCAAATCCTCAATTAGAAGTGAATCGAGCTAAATTTGAACAACAACGTAAAAGTAAGATTTCAATCTATGATTGTATTCAAAGTTTTAGTACTCCGGAAATCTTGGGTGAACATGATTTATGGTATTGTCCCCAATGTAAAAAACATAAACGAGCCAGTAAAACTATTCAAATTTGGAGTACTGGAGATATTTTAACGATTCATTTAAAGAGATTTCATAGTGCAAGGGCATTCAGTGATAAAATCGATATCTTGATTGATTTCCCTATTGTTGGATTAAATATTCTGGAATATATAAGTGATCCCAATCAAATTGATGATTGTATTTATGATTTAATTGCCGTTGATAATCATTATGGTGGATTAGGTGGAGGTCATTATACTGCCCTGGCTAAAGATTTCCGAGATAATAATTGGTATTATTTTAATGATTCACGAGTTAGTAAGATTGATCTGGAACAAGAAGTGATTACAAATGCGGCATACCTTTTATTTTATAGACGGAGAAGAACAACCCAAGGATTTTTAGGTAGCGATAAATTAAATCATTTACTTGAACAAGGTCGCGAACAATATAATCAAGAGTTGACTAATCGAAAGGTATGCATTGACGGTGTTTCTGAACAAATTAGACAATATGCTGAAGTTGAACGTGAGTTAATGAAAGAGATTGAATTGGTTAAAGAATTGGAAAGCAAAAAGAGGAATATTGCCCAGTTTAACTTTGACGGGGAAGAAGAAGTAGAAGGAGAAGAAGTAGAAGAAGAGCTGGAATCTGAATCAGAAGAATCAGATGATAATGTTCGTAAACAAAGATTAATATCCAAGGAAAACAACAATAATAAGTTGATTCAAATTAAGAGTGATGGAAGACAAGAGATTACTTCTTCACCAATTAATATAGAAGAGTCTGAAGTCGAACATTAAGTGCTTCTTGTTGTGGTAATATATATTTGGTTGCTTTGATAGCATTTTCATACGTAAATTATAGAGTAAGTAAAGTTAATATATTCTTACTACTACTAACAAAATTGTAGATCTTGATATTGGTTTCCGGGTTTATGTTACTCTACAATGAGAATACAGACCAGTATAAATAGTACAAGCAGGACAGAGTAAGAAATGGATTCGTTTACAAACCTGGTAATGCTGGTCCTAAACTTAAAAGAAGTGGAAAGGAGTCAACTTAATCTAATTTTAAATGTGGTCTCTTAAAAGTAGATATTTTAGCCATAACAAACTACCTAATATATCAACTAAATAAACAAGTTCTATGTAGAAAACCTGCCCTCAAGGAGAAGTGATTTTTTTGCACCCACATAGCCAGCATTTGCCAAGTGTCGCAGGCTTACCCGGATATTTCACAGTTTCACAAGCAAAAATACAAATCTAAACCTTTGTTACATATCCCCAGATTTTAGCCATCAGAAAACACACAGTTACTACAATTCGATATATACGTAATTCTGAGCGGGGTTTTTGATGAGTTCCATCACTAAAGAAGATAACGAAGCTTTGGTTATCCAGCAATTACTCAAATCCTTGCCCAATGTTACTTTCGATGAAGAATTATTACTTAACTGGCAAATTGAATTAAGTGACAAATTACAAGATTTTAACAGTTTAACATATGTGATTTCCCATCATGTTATAATTGATATTGATGAGAATATGTTTGTGGGCGATGTTGACGAATTTCAGAAATTGCTTGAGATTATTCGACATTTGGATGATTTTGAATATCATGATTTTAAGGTGATTCTATATGAAGTTATATTGTATGTTATTGCCTTTTCTTGTAAGGTAAAGATTCAAATGTATCAAGTGTTAGACATGTTGATTGATCAATTTCTACCGTATAAGATTGGTGCAGTTAGCACCGATGATATAAGGAAACCCTCGTTAATAAGTCAATATATGAGATTAATAATTGAATTTTGTGAATTAGGTTGTAATATGGTTCAACTAAGGAAGTTAGTTGAACCTTTACTATTGTCAAGTAATCCCAATGTTCAATTAATACTTCTCGAATTATTTCAACAAATGTTTACTAAATATCCTTGTCATTTTCAGTTTGCAATTTTCAATACCCAAACAAGTTTCCCATTTATTAATGAGTTAACAAAGCTGTTGTCAATTCAATCCTGGTTTAAACTACAACATCAACAACGAGATTCTACATTATTTGTTTTGACTAGTTCAAATCCAACAAACAAAACTTGTTTAAAAATGAAGCTAAATTATGATCAATTTATTGTCGAAGTAACTACTCATGGTTGTAACCAATACCCCTTCAATCAGAAAATAAATATTACTGCTACTACTGGTAGTAACAACCAAGGATATACTCACTTAGCATTGACCTATGATGATAATAATTTAAACTTGTTTATTGATGGAGAATACAGTGAGTCTATACCATGTCCTGAATTACATAAACTACTTGGCAATTGGAATAAGATTTATATTGGCAATGAAGGAGATAATGAATTATTGATTAACAGTTTTTCTTTGTTTAATCTAGCATTATCGTATGAATGGATTAATTTGATATATAATTTGGGATTAGGCTTTCAATGGGATTTCAACCAAGATTTAACTCATGAAAGTATATCAGGGTTATTGAACCATTTAAATTATCGAGGATTAACTAATGTTAAATTAAACAGTAACAACAACAATTCACATATTCAAGATCATAGTAGTATTGTCAATTCCTTAGGTAAATTATTAACTCACGAACACGTTGTATTTAACATTGGAGAATATTTCCAAATCTTACATCAAACCCCCAATTCAAAGTATTTCCATAATTCTAATTCAATTCATGACGCATTCTATGGCATTGGTGGAACTGGATTACTTTTGCAATTACTTGAAAATACTATCGATTCTTCTTCCAAGGAATCTTCTGCAATAGTTTATCAAGGGTTAAACTTATTATTCACGGTCCTTGACAACAATTGGAGATTAAGTAAAGAATTTGAAAGCTTTAATGGGTATGGGATTTTATTAATCTTGTTGACTAAATATAAACAGAAACATAACAACTTAAGTTCAATACTTGAATTATCGTTGAAGTTCTCAGGATATGATGTTATAAATCCGGTTGATTCAATAATTATAAACCCCTTAATTTATAAATCTTTACTACTTGAATTTGAATTGTTTTCTAGTGAAGAAGAAAAAGCATTGTTATTCCGTCATTTACAACAGTTACTACAAAGTAAATATAAACAATTCAATAATCTGGAATTGCAAAATATGAAACTATCACGGAGATTAATTCAATACTTAAAGTCAACCTCATTAGATACAACTTCTTCGGCTCGGCTATCAAAGCTAATAACGTGTTTACTCACTTTAGACGGATCGGTGATTAAATCTTTAACCTCGTATATAATCTATGGATTATATAACAGCAATTCAACCGAGGTGGCAACCACAACCCTTGGAGCATTAACCGAATTTATATGTGGGAACATTCCTAATAAAACATTAAAGAAATTTTCTCGATCAATTACAATTCATTGGATTTTATTACTTTTTAAATATGACAATTTTGAAGTATCTCAATATGGAATGAGATTACTTACAAAGTTGTTGAAACTTTTAGGCTCGAGTATAATCAAGAAGTTCTTTCAAATAAATCATGGTTTGGATATTCTTACGATGTTTCTTAAAGATTTTTGGAATAATGAGTCAATTTTATGTTGTATATTTCTAGCTGGGTTTGGTATAGACAATCAGGGTAACGGCGATTTGCTTGAAATAATTGACAATATAAAGTTAAATAGCCTTTTCATGCCCGAATTCTTGATCTTACTTCAAAATTTAGTGTTGAATTCAATGTATGTATTGAACTTAAAATATGGGAAATTATTGAGTAGTCCAGCAACACCAACAACAACTGCGACTGATGATATTAGTCTTTCAGAAAACGTAGTACAGGTAATTGATAAATACCTTGATTCATTAAGTCTAGGATTCGCCAGAGTTGAATCATTGCAAAAGTTTTACATGTCTCGAGATTTCCTTGAAGGAATTATTGAATTGTTAGGATATCTTAAATTGTCATTACTGTGGAACAATACTGAAGACTTCAAGACATGTTTTACCAAATTAATTGAAATAATTGCCAATTTTTATATTGTTAATTTGCATCACACTCCTCATACAAGTTTTGATAATTTAAGTGACTATAGTAAGAAACTATTGTTATCGTTTGTATTTCCTCGGATATTCAATCATATCAATCAATTAGGTCCAGGGTGTATGTCTGAACAAGTATGTCATAATATAATTCAATTTTTGATGTATTATAATCAACAACTTTTACAACAGAATTATACCGTGACAGAATCAGATTTAGCTATATTTATCCAATGTATAATATTAGTCATTGAAGAAGGTAACCATCACAAGTTAAACAAAATCTTGGGAGAGAATATCATGTTGAAATTTTTAAAAATGGCAAATGAATATACAGACACGCAATTGGTTAATGACTGGTTAAAATTTCTACTTTATAGACAAACTACAATTTTCAGCAGGGATATATTAGATAATAATCAACTTGGATCCATAATTAATCTAATTCTAGGAAATATCTTGAGTAAAGAAACACAACCGCCACCTCCATTGGAAATACCATTCACATTTATCCGTACCTGTTATTTAATTCGACAAGAAGATTTCCCTAATATAATCGACAAGTCATTTTCTGATAAACAATTAGGTCAAGAATTCTTTAATAATTTAATCTCCAAGAATGATGATGAGACATTTACCAGATTACTTAAATATCCCCCATTTGTCAAGAGTATAATTAAACATGCTAATACTATTGGCCGAGAGAAATTTGGTCGATTTGAACAACTTCGATTAATCGATATGATTGATGTTAGTTTGCATGATGGAGGGAAATTAAATCGAATGAATAGTATCTATATCAATAGTTTTGAGAAAGATTGTCAATTATTGAAAGCTGGGATATTTAAACTTGAATCAACCAAATATAATCGACTAATTCAAGATCATCAAGAAAATATTCAATTTTATATTAATAATTATCATCCAATTAAACTTGAAATTGCTAGATTGTTCCACCCACAAGCAGTAAGTTATCTGGTTGATTATATTGAAAATTCAGATAGAATGAGAAAGAAATTAATTATTGAAGAACAATTGCTAGAATCGGAGAAATTATCCTATAATATAACAATCCCTTTAAAACAAGTTGATAGTACCAGCAACAACAGTAGTTTCTATGATATTGAAGAAAATGATATTGTTGATACAATCTCACTTTCTCGGGGTGATAGTGAAGAAAGTACATTTTTTGAAGAAGACAAGAATAGAAAGGTTATCCGAAGCTTATTTGTTGGTGATCAAATCATGGCCCTTTATAATATCAGTCAAATTAATGGACTTGTCCCCATAGAAAGTCTATTGATATTAGCCACCAATCATTTGTATCTTATTGAGAACTATTTCCATATTAAAGATGATGGAGGTAATATTATTAATGTTGAAGATGCTCCCAGTAAATTACGAGATCCAATTTTACAATTAGTTAATTCTCAATCAAGTGAAATGTTGAAACATTTGTCAACTTCTCATAGAATTAAACATTGGCAATTGAATAATTTAAGTTGTATTTCTAAGCGGAAATTTCTTTTACGAGATATTGCCTTGGAAATGTTTTTCAATGATGGGGCAAGTATCCTAATTACTTGTTTAACTACCAAAGAACGTGATTCCATATATGGAAAACTTCATCCATTTGCCACGGGGCGAGGAATCGATTATGATTTAATGCAAGCACTAAATACTTCTTCTACCTTAACAACAACAAACAGTTCTTCAATTAATAAATTAGTTTCGGCTTTTACTAATTTAAATTATATCACTGCTACCAAATTATGGAAATTGGGGGAAATGTCAAACTTTTACTATTTAATGATTATAAATACCTTAGCTGGAAGAACTTTCAATGATTTAACTCAATATCCAATCTTTCCCTGGGTTTTGGCTGATTACACTAGCGATGAATTAGATTTGTCCAATCCTAAAACTTTTCGAGACTTATCAAAACCCATGGGCGGTCAAACCAATGCTCGTGCTCAAGAATTTCAGGCAAGATTTGAAGCTTTGGATAGTTTGAATGATATTGATACTCCAGCTTTCCACTATGGAACTCATTATTCTTCGGCGATGATTGTATCTTCATTTTTAATTAGATTAAAACCATATGTTCAATCATATCTTTTATTACAAGGAGGGAAATTTGATCAAGCAGATCGATTATTTAATTCAATTGAAAAGGCTTGGTTATCAGCTTCTAGAGATAATACCACTGATGTTCGGGAATTAACTCCAGAATTTTTTTATTTACCTGAATTCCTTGTAAACTATAATCATTTTGAATTTGGAAATTTACAATCAGGTGAATCATGTAATAATGTAAAATTACCACCTTGGAGTAAAAATGATCCCAAAATTTTTATTGAAAAACATCGTCAAGCTTTGGAAAGCCCTTATGTAAGTGGTAATTTACATTTATGGATTGATTTAATCTTTGGATTTAAACAGACTGGAATTGAAGCAATTAATCTGTTGAATGTTTTCCATCATTCTTCATATCATGGAGCGATTGATTTAGATAATATTCATGATGAGTTAGAGAGAAAAGCTATAATTGGAATGATTAATAACTTTGGCCAAACTCCAGTTAAAATATTTACCAAACCTCATCCTATGAAAGATGTGCTTAATTTACCAAATTATTACATGAATAATATCGTTGTTGATTCTCCTAATTTAGTATATCGCCAGAAATTACCAATTGGTAAACTTGAAAGACATGGTAAGAAATGGATAGGCAGACCACAATGCTTTTCATGGGAAGATGATTTATTAATTCGAAAGTCAATCACGACCACTACCAATCTAAGTAATTCACTTATAATTAATAAGACCCCATTTTTAAATATTCATCTGAATAATATAACAAATATTATCCCGTTTGATCATCAATTATTCTTGACTAGCGATGAAACAGGGATAATTTATGTTTGGAAATATCAATCTACATTACAATTTCAAGCGGTATTAAGAGGTCATTATTCCTCAATTGTAACTATCTGCTATAGTAAAAACTATAAATATGGAGCAACTTTAGATCAAGATGGTATTGTAATTGTTTGGGATCTTATTCGATTTAAGTTTATCAGAAAAATCGAACCTCCATTCAGTTGTAACAAAGGTGAATGTTTAATTTCAATTAGTGGCGATACGGGGAATCTTGCCACTATACATAAGGAAGAAAACTTAACACTATTACAAATATATACAATTAATGGAGAATTGATATTATCCCAGCAGGTTAACCACGACCCAATCACAGCAATTACATTTGGAACAATTAATGATTCAATGGTAAATACTGGAAAATCTTCCTCATTCTCAGTTTTAAATAGTCATATATATTGGTCACATGAGATAATTGCCATCTCAACCCAAAAATCTATTCAAATATGGGAATTGATATGTGATCCAAATTGGAAATTACGTCCATTGGAAAAGATTGATTTACAGGATCATATTGTTGGGGATATTACTGTCTTCAAATTATTTAAAGTTTCTCAGGTTGATATTGATGATAAATTAATTAGAGGATGTTTAAAGTTAGTTATTGGTGATTCAAAGGGTAATGTATATACTTTATAGTAATAATACGGTAATATCAATAAAGAAATAAGCCGTGGTAGATTCACAAACCTCGTATAAGTCTAATTATGCTTACGCATTAAACTATTGGACCTTAGAGCTCCATTAACTGTGTACAAATCGAAGGTTAGAAAAAGATGTCCTGCCTACGGATATTGGAGATTAGTCATCTCAAACTAATATTCAAATCCGAATACAGGTATATCAGTAATGAATTGTAAGATATTTCAAACAATTATTGTAATACATATATAGCTAAATCCTTACATTCAATTTCGTGCCTACGATGTAATACCTACTAGTAATCCAACCAATAGTACCCACTATTGAAAATGAACAACAATATAATGCAAACATATCATACTGATGTTTACTTCCCTCGCCAATAATTGCTCCACTCAAAGGGATCCCAAATAAATTCCCTATACTAACAAATAAATATAATAATCCATACCTCGCTCCAAACTTCCGAACTGGTGTGATTGTACTTAAACAAACTGGAGTTAAACTTAATATTGATGAACTGAAAAATCCTGCTATAACAGCAAATATATACAAAACAGGAATGCTATGTCCAAACGGTAACCAAAGAGCAAGCATGGATAAGGTAAATCCAAAAAGCATGAGTATCATGATATTGAAATACCCTAATTTATCAGCTAAATATCCTGGAAGTAATCTACCCAATACCCCAGTGGCATTGAAAATTGTAATCAATATATATGAATTAGATTCACTCATTCCCTGAGTTATAGCATACGAAGCTAAATACGTTAACATTGTCAAAAACGAGATTTGTATGGCAAATGTACCTACGATACAAAATGAATAAACAGGATCCAACAATGCTTTGAACTCAAATAATTCCTTCATTTCACCAATCATGGTGTAAAATTTGCCATGACCATTTTCTATTTGATCCGCACTATGAACCTTCCTAGTCATTCTTTCCCGACATAAGAAAATGGAAAATAACATGCATCCTAAACAAAAGAACCCAAGAATTCGAATTGACCAGGCGAATCCAAATTTGGGATACAAAGATTTCAACATTATAGGTACAATGATCCCACCAATTGAACCTCCCATAGTAGCCAATCCAATAGCACTACCGCGTTTCAAATTAAACCAATGACTCAAAACTCCAATCAATGGAGTAATATTCAAAGAATTTCCAATACCGACACATATAGATAATGACAAAATAAATTGCCAAACTGTAGTTGAATTAGCTAATGCCATAAACCCACCAAACATCATTATCGTCCCTACAATTAATAACCAGGTTGCACCTTTAAGATCGAAAAATGGTCCCACTATAACACTATTTGCCATTGATAATGCTAAATAAATTGAAAAGATCCAAGAAACAGTTGATGTTTTAACAGCAACCAATTGATGGGTAGCAATATACGTTTGAATTACCCCCATTGAATCAATTATACCAAAATTGGTAACTAGACCAAGGAATGAACCAAATACCACCGAATATGCTCGAAATCCACCATCGGGGAAATCATCAACTTCTGGTTCTTCTTGTTCAGGTTCTGAAAGTTGAGATTCACTGGAATTAGTTAGGTCTAAAGTGCTAAGATCGATGATCTCATTCGTGGAATTACTTGACGATGATAATGACATCAGCTTGCATTTAGATTAGTTAAAATAAAGAATTGATATAGAAAAATTGACTCGTGATTGATATGGCTTGTGGGAGGGGTTATTTAAGCCTTTCTCCAGATATTAGTCAAGAAAATTTCAAGTAGTTTTCTTTGATCTACGCAGAGATTATTTTCCGAAAAGAGAATATTTGCAACCACTCCTGGTTATCTCTCATGTCATCTACTATAGCACAAGCACAGAATTCGGGAAAATAATTATCAGCATTATTATTCTTTGACAAGTTAAACGTAAACTTCTAAAGTTGTGTTAATTTAAGAGAGTTCAAAATTCATGGTTCACCCCACAAACACTTATCGCCCCTTGTTCTGAATTTTTTCCCTTGTTGCAAAACTATTAATCCGGGTAACATGCCAATCACAAAGAACTAGCAAGCTCGCACCATCCGTCTAGTTTGCCAAAGCTGTACCCAAAGCAACACCCCCTCAGTTGTTGATCAATATATGAAATCATACAAGATGTACGCCAAAGAAGAATTTTAGAAATATGGAACGGGGTATTTCTATGCGATGCAAATACACCTACTTCACGAAGGTTCAACATATCAAAACATAAATCATATAAATAAAAGCTATGAACATACCATATATAAATAAAGGAATTCAAAATGGGGTAACCTGAATCAAAATACCATTCAATAAATCATAAATTAAGTTTGGGATTTCTAATGATGAACCAAGATTATCAACTGGTGAATAGGTTGCAACTCCAGGAGCAACCAGTTGAAATACCCCTGAGCTTGAACTAACTCCAATTACACTAGTTGCTGGGTGGTCGATCTAGGAGATATCTAGATATTCATCCTAGGAGGAATTACCAGAATCGTCGCCTCCAACACTAGTTGATGTTGTTTGACCTGGCTCGTGTGATACGGTGATGGTAGTTGCGCTACTTGTTGTGTCTGGTCAGGACCATATGGAGGTGACAAGGAAGGAGAAACAATTGCACCAGGCACATTATAGGTTGTAAAACCACTGGTTGGAGTTAAGAGAGTAGCCCCATTTTGTGAACCCCGCTTTATATCTGTACTAAGTATATTCAAAGACTCGTCTCTGAACATAAAAATAGCCGAACGGTTGGTATAGGAAATTTACGTTTTTTTTCTGTTTTTAGATCAGTTCCGAATCATCCTTGATGTAGTTCTTGGCAAGAAAGTCTATGTTTTGTGACTTCTCATTAGCCACAGGCGGTTTTTATTAGCCTGAAACGGGGTTAACGTTACAGACTTCGTGTACCACCTTGCCAATTGTGCAGTTGTACAATCAATCAAACAAAAAACAATTGCTTTGTTTCACTTGAGGGTAGACTTGTTAGGCATTAAAGATTACTGTAAAAGTTGTAACTCTTCTCGTATTTACTTAGTCATGACAATCAGCCATAAATTCGGCTTTTTTTTGCCGTTTAATCTCATCCCCTTCAGATCCCATCGTGTCTCATAGTATCCGTGGCCAAGAATTATCTTAGTGGCCAAGAATTAGCTCTGGGAGAAAATACAGTCCATGAATTTTGCCTCGCTTGCAGGACCCTCAAGCAAATATTTTCTATATGAAAAATTTCTTGTAACAATTTTCAGTTTTTCTTCTGTATCAGATGCATTTGCTGCAACGGAAGTTTAATTTTTATTTTTCGGGGATTTGGTACATGAGATGCATTCGGGGTTCTATGACATCCTTGGCTTGACTAGGAGATACAATGCTTAATACTGCGTAAGAGATATTCTGACATCGTGGCCAAATTACAATTACTTATTCAACTTAACTATGAATATATTCCAATCTACACTTATAATAGGCTTCAAACATGACTGGACCTTTTCTCTGACTTCAGTCATGAAAGTATTTGACTATTTGGTATTGCCGCAAATATGTACATCACAGGCCATTTGAACAAGATGGATATACCTTGCGGGTAAAATTCAAAATTACCTTGGGCCTAGACACACCAGCGTTCACACCGCACGGCATTTGAATTTGGAAATTCCGCGCAAAACCGAATTAAAAATTTTTAGTCTTCTGACTCACTCTGGGGTAGTTGAGAAAGCCCCATATATTTATATAAATCCCCAAAAATTACAAAATTCCCTTTTCCTTGATATGTAAGTTGTATCTAATGTCATCTTCTAGTTCTGAGATAATCTATCTTAGTAATTTAGAAGTAAACACAAGTAATGAATCTGATTCTTCAGAAGAACCGCAACAAGATGATCACGATCATTTCCCTGATGGTGGACTTCGAGCATATTCAGTAGTTTTCGGGTCATTCCTTGGGCTCGTTGCTAATTTTGGTACATTGAATTCAATAGGGGTAATTCAAACATATTTAGCTACCCATCAATTGGTTGACGTTAAAACATCAACTATTTCTTGGATCTTTTCAATTTATTTGGCAATCTCATTTGCAAATACAGTTATTGTTGGACCCATATTCGATACAACCGGGGCTATGTGGCCATTAATCTTAGGCACAATATTAACTTTTGGTGGATTAATGGCGGTAGCTAACTCAACTACAGTTTGGCATTTTATTTTGTCATTATCTATATGTGCAGGAATCGGAAATTCTTTGAATATTACTCCCTTGATTGGAGTTTTGAGTCATTGGTTTAATTTGAAAAGAGGTAGTGCTATTGGATTGGCTACTATGGGAGGTTCGATTGGTGGGATCATTGTACCTATAATGTTGCAATCTTTATACCCTAAATTTGGATTTGCATGGTCAATTCGAATTCTTGCGTTCTTTTGTTTAGGATGTATGTTATTTTCCATTTTCCTATGTCGAGAACGAATGACTAGGAAGATGGGACGAGCTGAACGTGCTCAATTTCTTGGTGAAGTTAAAGAATTCTTTGATTTTAAAGCACTATTGGATCCAACCTATTCTTTTTGTATCGCAGGAACGTTTGCTGTGGAAATTTCCCTTTTGTCGATGTTAACGTATTTAGCTTCATATGCTATCACTCAAGGAATGAGTGAATCTAATTCATATATATTGATTACAATTTTCAACGCCACCGGGGTATTGGGTAGATTACTTCCAGGATATTTAGCTGATAAATTAGGGTATTTCAATATCATGATTCTTATGCTTTTTGGATTTACCTTATCCATGTTTGTTCTTTGGTTACCGTTTGGACATAGTATTCCTGTTTTGTATGTATTTACTATAGCATCGGGGTTTTTCAGTTCATCAATATTAAGTTTAACTCCAGTTTGTTTAAGTACCATTACACCAGTTCGGAAGTTTGGAGCGAGGTATGGATTATTATATTTATTTGTTAGTATAGGGAATTTACTTGGGATCCCTTTGAGTGGAGCAATTATTGGCGAGGGAAGTAAACATCACTATGATATGTTTGCGTTGTACTGTTGTTTATTTGCGACAATCGGTACCATTGGATGGATTACTAGTAGGTACTACATCGTAGGCATGAAATTGAACGTAAGGGTTTAATTATATACACAAATACATACATTTATTTCCTTATTTATTTTCGTTTTCTAATATTGCCTTGTGATGAAGACTTTTCAGCAACTGGTGTCACCTTCTCTAATCTTTCGTTTGCTGCTTGTACTTGTAAATCCTGAAGCTCTTTAGCAAATTCGGGATTAACCCATTTAAGAATATAGGGAGCTACCAGCAATCCCATCATAACCAAGAAAATAATTGTATATACTTGATTTCTAAATATAAATCCAAATGGACCATTCAAAAACCAATCCCCGATTGAACCTTGAGGATTATCATAAAATTGTTTGAAAGATTTAAATCTTATAATCAATGGCTCACTAGTAATATCAACTTGTGATGTCTTATTATAGGAGTTCTCACCAAGATCATCTTCGTATGCATATATTGATTGCTCGTTAATAACAATTCTATATCGATAACTAAACAATTTAAAATCATAAGAATTTACAATCAATTCGTAGTCTCCAGGTTGTACATCTTTGAACTTGAACGAATAGTCCAGTTGTACTATCGCGCTATCATTCTCATCCAGATTAAGATTATATAATTCAACCTTGATTCTTGCTGGGTAATTATCGCCATTTACCATCACGATATTCTTTTCATGATATAATTCATTTATTTGTTTAGGGATGCTGCTTATTTGTCCCTGAAACCCAATTGCCAGTACTACAGCAAGCGAATAAACTAACGCTGTTAATATAGTGGTTAATTTAGTCATTGTTGTTTGGCAGTAATAAGAACAAACAAGTATGAAGTTTGGTTGTAAAAAACCCAGTTGTCTGACAAGTTGAAAAGTTACCCGGATTTTAGATGACTATAAAACCGAACCCATCGAGTGGCCAAAAAAAAATTAAACTCTTTTGCTTCTCTATTGTACACGTATGCGTATTATTGTAGGGCGACAATTTCTTTAATTCTACGATTGCTGCTCTCTACAACGCATACCAGAGTATACTAGTCGTGTTTTTTGTAAAAAGAACATTGGGTAGTCATGGAAAATACGGGCGTGGTTGGTGAAAGAATTTTCTACATTTATATATTGAAACTTTTGTTTTGATGTTTTTTGTTTTCAATTCTTAATTTCAACTGGGCATTCTAGCCTCCAAACATACTAATATATATAGATAGATATGTCTATATAATTGTAAACAACATTTATCTCGGCTTTAAGCTTCTTGACCCCCATCTATCATAAGAATATAACCCAATAGCAATTGAACCAAGTCCAATAGATTGTTGAGGTGTAATACGACCAAACTGGCTATCAGATTTTTCTACTATGAATATAATACTTACAGTTATAATGACAATTCTTTTCATCATTGATGCAATTGAATATGATAATGCTGGAATCAGACCTAATAAATGAAATGCCAATAATGATTGAATGAAATGTGAAAATGAATCTAAAACAATTAATATTAATATGTTGACAAATTCAGATATAGTAATCTTAGTATTAGTATCTGTGTCTAACAATGTAGTACTAGTAAATTCAGCATATATGCTGGGTAATTCGTTCATTATAAATCCTGCTATTGAGAATGCAGATCCTACTAATGAACAATATAATATAAGGGTTAATTTATCAGGTTTGGCAACTTTGTCTAATTGGAATTTATCTATGAAATATGCAAATGGATTATTGATATTAGTTTGATTCTGTTCAATAATTTGATGATATTGACTATTGTTGTTGTTTATAATATTCTCTTTCTTTACATTTAAAGTCAAATCTGAGGTTGAATAAGGTAATTGATATGGAGTTCTTTGTCGTACAAACTTAGAGTTAATATTCCCACTAAAATAATCTTCTTTACTTTCAATCATAGGGGTGCCAGGACGGGATAAATCAGTATTCAATACTAAAGAAACAGGATTGTGAGGATTTGTATCTGAATTATCCCAACTAATCAATTGTTTGCCATATATATTCTGAGCAGCAAAAATAATCGTACTTATTAAACAATAAATTACTCCAGTTTTGTTTAATTCATCAGTTAAAATATTGGTATTTGAATCGGAAATAATTATTAATATTACTCCAAATAATAAAGGAGCTAAGGAAAAATACGTAATATATGGGAATATAACATGATAAATAACTCTATACCCTAATACAATCAACAACGGAGACAATGCCTTAATACTTGAAACAGTAACCAAGGGAATCAAACTTGTGGCAGATAATGAAAAAAATTTCCCAACAAATTGAAATATCCCCAAGGGTAAAATCTTGAAAAGTAAAGAAATCAGAAATATTGATCTTGAATTATCCAGGGGGAGAATTCCTCCCGGGAATATCGTGATTATTTGAGGAAATTTCTTTGAAGCTAATATTACTGACAATGCTAATGATGCTCCTATTATGAACTGACATTGCGATAAGAATAAAGGATAAGGAAATCTAGTTAATATCCGTTTCGTTAATTGTGATGTAATTGAAGAAACAGTATAATATATGAGACATGTTATTGTTGTTTTGATTGAAATTGGAGGTAGTAGTTTGACAAGAAATGAAGCAGTCATGAGATCAATTGCTAGTATGCTACTTTTTCAAGAAAGTGTTATCTTGGATCTTCAATGTGTTGTTGGATGTTTCTAAATTATTGACATGGAAAATATACTTTTTTGTGCGTGGCCGGAGTTTTTCTCTCCCTTCCCCCCTAGACCCCCGAACGATGTGAAACTGGGCGAACGTGAAACTGGACGAATTCTTGAAAAACAACAAACAAAAACAAAAATCTTTTATTATGTTTCCACTCTATGTGATATATGAGCTATTATCGGTTCAAATTAGTAATATTCAAAGGGAGACATTCCATATTTATTCATTCTATTTTATATGCTAATACTACCATGAGACTAAATCAGAAAGATTCACTTTAATTAGTGTTTATTAAAAGAAGCATAGAAATGGCGTGCCAAGTTTTAGCCTTAATTTTTTGAGCATTTTCTACATGGTCTGAAGGGTAGATTTTTCACAGTGTGAAGATTGCTTCACCATATATTTGTAGCAAATGGTAGTAGCCTAGACAAACATAAGAACCACTTGTATCTAGATTCTACAAGTATCTTCCTGGAATCACCCTCTTCTTGAGAAAAGAATTCCATAATTTCTAAGAAAGAGACTTCGGAAAGAGGTTTTCAAACAGAAGGCTGGTTATGAATAATTCTTGCAAATTTTTTTACGAATTCGTTCAAATAACTGCGAAAAAAGATACAATTTTGCAACCTGTTACATAAGAAATATTTAATTTATATATATAAAATGAACTATTCATTATCAGCCAAATCATCCTTATTGAAAGTATCGGTATGACGATAATCCTTACTATAATTAGGACTTGGATTATTCCAACCATTTACATAATCAAAATCAGTTTTAACCCAGTGAGCAAAAGGATACAGTTTTTGAGTTCTTAAAGGAGTTTCAT